>JARFOD010095117.1:0-17243 GCA_031763545.1 Mopalia muscosa | reverse complement strand
TTTATTTATTTATTTATTTATTTATTCATTCATTCATTCATTCATTCATTCATTCATTCATTCATTCATTCATTCATCGATTGGAGTTTTGAGCCTCATTAAGCGGCATTGACCTATATGATTTGGTGTGAGGTTTGTTTTAAATTTTTACAAAGCTGCCCTACATAATTGAATAAATTACAGCTGTAACAAGCCACATACATGTATATGGGCAGATGGTTCTCAAATTGCTGATTTCTGTGGCAAAGGTGTAATTAAAAAGTAGTTTGTCTTCGCAAATGAGTAACGTGAATGTGATAAAATACACATTGTAAAAGGATGATAGAAATTGTTTTGTTTTTTTTTTTGTTTTTTTTTTCTACAAAAAAAAGATGTTTTGCTACATTTTTTTTCTACAAAAAAAGATGTTTTGCTACATCGTCTAAAGACAAAAAAATGTTAGCGATTAATGTCTGTCATTAGTCGTCAATGAACAGTCAGCTATAGGGTAATTAATAAATATGTAAGTACCCTTGAACTAACGAATGCCCTTACGCCTTGTCGATTAGCTTAACGTAAAGATCGGGTGGGTCAGAATGTTGTTCTACTATTCGCCTCAAACAAAGGAACCCGAAAGAATGGTCATTCCCAGCTGATAAAATACGGACACAGAATGATGAAGCGGTATGAAAAGAAAGCTGATCATCAAACAGTTTCTGTTAATTTGTATATTCCAACACGTTGGTTTCAATTTCGCACAAAATGTCACTTTTATCCAATTTACAACGTTACAACGGCGGTTAGCTGGGGACCATAAAGCAGACATGTCCTCAACATTTCACTTAATAACCGACTGACCGCTGCCGCAGCGATAGCTGATGTGGTACGTTCAAGATGGTGCGAATGTACAGTTGATAGCATAGTGACTATCGTTGATATATAATGGTCATAGTTGAAAATGAAGTGATCGTACTTAATGGAGATAGGGGAGACATTGAAAGAAGAGTGGTTGAAGGTACTGGAAGGGTGTGTATATTGCTAGTAGAGCGACGGTAGTTGGAAGTTGAGTGGTTGAACTCCATAGAGGAGGGATATGTTAAGTTGATAGCATAGTGAACGCGGTTGAAAGTAGTAACCGTACTTAATGGAGTTAATGTAAAGTTGGTAACAGAGTGACTAGTTGAAAGTAGAGTGGTCGCATAAAATGGTGGTGGCGCGCATGTATAGTAGACGGTGGGCCTAAAGAGACATTGGTTGAAAGTGCAATTAGGTTGTACGAGTGGAGAGGGGAAGGTATAGTAGAAACTAGAAAGTAAAGTGACAGCAGTTGAAAGACAAGAGGTTGTACGTAGTGGGGTTATGTATAGTAGAAAGTGGAGTGACAGTAGTTGAACATACAGCGGTTGTGCGTAGTGATGGACGCATGTACAGTGGAAAGTGGAGTGACAGTAGTTGAACATACAGTGGTTGTGCGTAGTGGTGGACGCATGTACAGTAGAAAGTGGAGTGACAGTAGTTGAACATACAGTGGTTGTACGTAGTGATGGACGCATGTACAGTAGAAAGTGGAGTGACAATAGTTGTAAATGAAGGGGTTATATGAAGTGTAGGGGGAATGTATAGTAGGTAGTAGAGTGATAGTATAAAGTAATGTATAGTAGACAGTAGAATGACAGTAGTGGAAAATAGAGAGGCCGTACTTAATGGAGGAGTGTATAGTTAATAGTAAAGTTGCCGTAGCTACAGTTAGAATGGTCATACCTAATGAAGGGGAGGGTTGTGTATAGTTGATAGTAGATGATAGCAGTTGAAAGTCAAGTAGTCGTACTTAATGAAGGGTTGTATGTATAGTTGATAGCAAAGTGGCCGTAGATGCAATTAGAGTGGTCATTTTATATTAAAAAAAAGGGGTATGCATGTATGGTCGACAGTAGAGTGACAGTAAAATTTAAAGTAAGGTGGGTACTCTTAATGGAATCGATGTATGTATAGTTGGTCAGTAGTCATTATCCGCCACGGAGTCGTCATTATCCGCCACGGAGTCGTCATTATCCGCCACGGAATCGTCATTATCCGGCACAGATTGTTCCGAATGTAGTTTCCCCTGCCTACGTCACAGCTCAAATAACTTGTATGAAAAGTCGCAAGTTTGTAATTGAATAAAACAAATTCTAAGCATCGGAAAAATACGGGATTTAATTTACAGATAGTTTATAGTGTTATCTTTGTAATTCAGTCACTTTTAATCTGATTTAAAACCCATTTGGGAATACCTTTAAGTCGGTTATGGACTTATCGCATTTATTAGCGCAAATCGAATCTTTCTGTACGTGCGCTGCCAACCAATTAGATGCCAGGAAATAAATCACGTGGAATATGGACACTTTCGAAGACTACTGCTATTACATGCAGATGTTCACAAAATCACTGAGGCTGATGCAGTAACTGGCAGAGACGTTGTGCTTGTAGTCCAGGACGCTACCTGATATAGGGATGTTTATTATGGCCGTGGTCTAATAGATAATATTAAATATAACGGGCTAGATGGCAGATCTTGCAATGACAACTGTTCGAAGTATTGAAGTAAGATTTTATAAGGTGTATCTGTGTGTTTGTAAAATCATCATGCTGATGTTATCGTGTATATCAAAACTGCAATTTGGTCAATCATGGATGGAGCTTCATGTTTCTCTTGTACATTAGGAGAGCATTTATAAAGGCGTACAACCCACTCAAACAAACAAATCATTCCACAACATTCATAATAGACGAATTTGTAGATTCATAATTCTGTATCTCCGATTGTCTATCATATTATGTAAAGCCTTATCTAGAAAGTCAATTTGTTAGTTAGCGTATAACGAGTTGCAGCCGTAATGACATAATGTTCGCATAAATAGGGTCAATTGACAAGTCCATATTTCCAAAAACAATATATAATATATTTATTAAAATAAATCATACTGTAAATGTTTATTTACAAAAAATTTATAACACTGGTACACGGAGGTCGATGAATAAAAAGACAATATACATTTGTAAATATGTACATGCATATGTACACATGCGACGCTCATTCAATCTCTGATTATTAAAACCTAATGTCAATGATTCAGATTGCATTGCTACATAAGAAAATCTCCCTATACACACAGACTGACATATAATATGTCATCACACACGCCGAGACCCGATATCCCGTCTGGGAAATATGATAATGTTTTATGGCCACGAGTCCAAAGTAAGATTTACGAGAACTAACACCGTCAAGCTTCTTGACAAATATATATAATAACACCCACGATAAAGCTCCCGGCCAACTGGCTTGACATCGTCATATTCTCGTTACACGTCTGAACATCCTCGGCCATTTCCGTAACAGGTACGGAAAGTGTCGAAGGATGTTCCGACATGATTCTCGTTACGTGGCCTGATCACTACGTTCAGCGGATAAAGATGTATGAATATGCCCCAAGCTTATGTATGTTGTTTGCCGTAAGTATATTTAACGGCAAAGGCACACTTTCCCCGCGCTTAATTAACTTTAAATTATGCAAATTAAAAAAAAAGTACCTCATGCTCTGAACCCAAAACAGTTGGGCACTGTGAACTATTTATACAACGCCGACTATAATTATCAGCTGCTTTAAAACAAATGCATGCCATAATGGCGACGATTGTAAGTCGTCCGAGATGGTGTGTGCAGGACATTTGAGGACTTCCTGAGTGTGGTATCCTGGGATCATCCACTGTCAGCCCTTCTGGTTGATTTTACTAGTAGATACCCGCGTTCAAGCATTCTTAATGAGCCACACAATTAAGCTCACCCACTATCAACCTTTTCTGGGTGAGGTAGGTTAATTAAATCACATGATGTAGGGCCTGTGTTACTCTCTAATCCAGGATAAAGCAGTCTTGGTGAGGTACACACGATCGTCCACAGTCAGCTTTCTGGGTGAGGTATATAGTTTAATACAAACCGGCGATGAGGCTTTCTGAGTGAGGTAGACGATATCATCTACGACCGAGCACATGGGGTGTATTATTACACATCCATGATCAAACAGTCAGGGCGAGGTACACACGAGGCCTAGAGTCAGCTTTTCGGGGTGAGGTATAGTAACACACACCCACAATAAGGCATTCTGGGAGGAGGAGATCGTCCACGACCGAGCATATGGGGTGTATTATTATTACACCCTAGGATCAAGCAGTCTGGGTGAGGTACATAGTCACGTCCGTCACTAGTCAGTTCTGGAATAACATGCGCAGGTTTAACATGGCGTGTTTCGCTGTTCCGTCATAAACAAAGCCTATCACAGGAGCGACAACAAACTGCAAAATAAGACAATTTACGATGATTATACTCAATTGACAACTTTACAACAGTTGATTTACAACAGTTCGCTTTGTTCTGCTGTTCTATACAGAAAATATAATAATTTGACAGGTTATAATGTATAATGATTAACTGGTTCTAAATAGGATTGTATATAAACGAGGGCATGCGCAGCGTAACATTGGAAACTGCTTGTAAAGTATCCATCAGCTGATCCTCACTAGATTCTCGGAACATCAACTCTCGGACATTTGCCTCTACGGCCCTATGACTTCAAGATACCTCGTCCTGAATAAAATTGTCGCAAACAATCGCCATAGCAAGAGTTGGCGTCGCAAAGCAATGGTAGTTGAAACATTTTGTCATAACGGTTGTTGTCCATTTTCAAACGGCTTACCTTAAAGAAATTATTTCGCCATCTTGATCGCAGTTTCCATGTTAATTTGGTATGTTTGGAGTTAACCCGTTCGACAAATATTTCCACTTTAGACAAACGCCAGTCATCTTCTATATAAGACAGGAAGTAGGGTGGAGAGTAATCTACCATCATTATGGTGTGTTTTCGTTCACCTGGTGAAGAAAAGAAAATGTCAGCAGTTAGAACAGGTTGGTTAATTTGTTTGTTGATTGGTTGGTTTGCTGTTTGATTGATTGGTTGGTTGGAAGGCTCAGTCCCTGGTCGGTCAGTCACCATCTATAATGGTAAACAACAAGAACAGATCAAGAAAGCAATGAATCCATTGTCTTTATTTTACATATGTAAAAAAGAATTCAACATATCTAGGATAGAATTTTATATATGTTTAAAAGAATTTCACGCATGTGTAAAAATAATTATTTATTTTACATATGTTGAAAAGAATTTCAAAAGAATTCCACATATATGTAAAGGAATTCCACATATGTAAAACTTTTTTGTGGATATGGGAAATAAAAGCATCCAAGATCTCAATTACAAACTTATCCCTCGCAGCCTGTATTTAGCGGCAATAAATTTGCTCCAAAAGTTCAATCTGATCAGAAGCACATCCACCCTCTGCGTTTCGCAAAGCATTTGTTATTTTCTAGCGAAGAATAAATCAGGGAAACTACATTTGTTTTATAGGCCTACAATTGTGACCAATTCTGTAGTGAGCATTACTATGTCTGATTCGTCGGGAAAATAAAATGATGTAGACTACAATACAAATACTTCGAAAGAATTAACCCGTCGCCTGATATAATATTCACTCTTTATTTGTCACCGTAATTGACATTTTTCATTAGAGAATTATGGCTTTGTGTTTCAGCCGTTATTGTCTGTAAATATATGCGAATGTTCGACTTTTGACAGTCTGAAGCTTTGTTGTTGTTGTAATCTCGATGCAGGAGGACCATTTCTTGGTCAGCTCTGTAGACTTCGGAGTGTGCCCTGCTGAGGCTAAATTTCCTCAAATTAAAGTGTATTTTACGTACTTCAAATTCTTTTCCACATATATAAGTGAAAAAGTTAGGTTTTTGTGTTTTATATTACTTATGTGATAAAGAATTTCACATATATTGAAAATAATGTCAAATACATTTTTTTTTAACATTTGTGAAATTGTTTTTCACATAAGTGAAAATCTTTTCAACATAAGTAAAAAAGGAATTTCACATAAGTGAAACAGAATTGTACTTAAGTAAAATAAAAGCAAAACTAAAATTCAACATATTTAGAATAAATGTAAAAGTGATATAACGGCTTGCATTAATTGTTAGGACGTTTTAGCCACGAACACGTCTTGTCTTTAGCGTGTATGTTCTAAGATCATGAATCTATCACAGCCCATTAGCTCTGGTTTTAAATACGCATAAACAGGAGATTAGTTACGTACCTAGCCAAGGCACGTATGATGTTTGTGTGTACTTCTTCCCGACACCTACTGCTCGATCATCCAAGGATTCATATGAATATACAGAGGGAAACCACTGAAACATAAAAATCAAATTTAATACCTATTTGTTTCATTGACACATTAGTGCTATATCATTTATATATGTATCAAAAATGTATCAGAATGAGACAGGAATGGCGATTAATTAAAGCCGATGACCCATCTCAGATTATAGACTTATAGATTTATAATTGTTTATATATATCCAAATATTTCTTACACGTGCACCTATATATTTGTACTTAAAGTTAACTTTGAATTAGATCAGATGTCTTATTTTTTCTGTAATGTGGTTATGGATTTGAATGCTAAAAGGGAGATAACTCTAACCGGTTACCATTCCGTTTGAATACACTCGGCGTGTCCGTGGCTTAGAGCAGCACGCGAAACATGTCGGAACATCTTGACCGAGCACAAGCACGCGAAAGTGAATATCGTGACCCGAAGTGCTCTCTACACAGAAATTTGTCTTGAAATAATTATCGTATAGCCTTCGCATTTAATGAAGTTAACGTTCCCAAGGGTATTTCGCTTTTTAATGCTTTTGCTGTTAGGCAGCCGAAAACAAAACCACCAAGCCATTTTATAAACCACATGAGCGCAAAAATTCTTAATCCTCTCAAGTTAAGTTGCAACCTTTGCTAACGTCGACTATGGCGTTTCTATGAGCAGCCAGCCTACTAGGGCAGTAGACCCAATTTAGGATATTCAAGCAACTGAGTCAATTTAGACCACATTTGTATATTTAAATGTAAAATCTAGTGTATATCCATATTTAAATAACCAGAAACTATAATTAAGCGGTTTTAAAAATGTTTGAATATTTCACATATGATAGCCCATAATGAACAACCGACATATGAAGTTGATGAAGAGGAAGGAAGGCATGGTACCTTCGCGTAGAGTTTGAAGTCTGCTGCATATCTGTAGACCTCAGTGGGTGTCCCAATAAGTACGACACTGCGGCTAACAACCCCCGGGTCCTCGTTCACCTTTATCTGAGTCAATACTGCTATTATCACTACGGTTACTGTAATTATCACCCAATACATCGTGGACGCTGGATTGGCTGAAAACAAATATAGGTATATGTAGGTAATAACACAGATATACATCTGAAGGTGGCAGTGTTCCAAAAGGATTAACAATCTGTGATATATATTTATATGCGATGAAAAAAGAAAAGAAATAGCATTTATGAAATAAACTTTGTATCTGAGCACAGCCCACTGCTAACAATGTTAAAGCAAGCCAATCGATCTTGTTCCCTTACGGACGGACGGACATGCATCTGTTCGTTTACGGTCTAAGTGCAGGTAGATCAGTATGAGTATTATCTAAATAGTGCTGTTTCAGTATTTATATCTGTTCAATGACTCGAATCTATGTACATGTATTATTTGAATGACTTGTATAATGTGGCCACTTCATCAAGTGCACAGGTGGTGAGGGACGTATTTGGTTGTCAGGACAACACAATGCCAAACAATATGTCTGCCCTCTGGACAAAACAGATCTAGTTAAAGTCATATTTACCCCTTGCTGTGATAAGGCCTTCTGTTGTCTCCGACAAAATTACTTCGTTAAGTATTCGAATAATCGTTCTTCGAAACTGTTATTATAAGAGGAGCTATATTGCGTATAGACAAATTAATAAATGCCGTAGAAATATCTTTCTGAATAGCCATGAGAGTGCCTGGTTATTAACAAGGTCTAAATTAGTCCACGGCCCAATATACTCACTTAAAAGGGGATCTACAACTGATCTCTTGAATGGCATACCTAGATAAAAATGTACAATTACAAAAGATTGCACGTTTATAAGTTAACAGTTCTGATTCTCTAGTTTAAATCTTGTCTCCCATCGATGGTATGCTGTGACCATTCAGTGAGCCCGCGGGATATTTCGTAACACATAGCTATATATGGGTCAGCAATACGTAATTATCCTAACGTCCTTGACACATACTGGGCAATACCTACGTCGTCTGGTAGACCTACAGTGCTTTCCTATATTAGAAACTGTTGTGGTTTTGGGACCTGGTCACAATAGTTGCATATGCAATGTCGTTATCGTATTTAATCAAACATCATTTTACACACAGACAGTGTCACTGCTTTTTCACAAACGCTTTTTATACTTTGCAGCGTAGATCATTAGTCTTGCAAGAGGAACAGTGCCATAGAACATGTCTGGTACTAGACGCCCTATAGAGAACTAATATCGCTATAGCAGACTATATTAAAGTCAACTATTGCATCGGCCAAAAGAGTCCGGTCTGACTTACCGTAAATAGGTCCTAGCTAGACGAAACACGCAGGTGTCTTCGTGATAGTTGCTTCTTTTGTTCTTCTCATTGTCGAATTTCATCTGCATCGCACGGAGGTTAGGAAATACGTTTAAATCACATTATTTTAAACAAACTAGGGCTTTATTCCGCTTTGAGCAAAACTTAGGCCTAACGTTATATACGAAAGAAAACGCTTGGTAAGACCAACTTATTTACAAAAGCGTATCATTTAGGCGCACCACACACAGGTCAACCACCATGCAAAGGAAATCGAAGCACCCATGTTGTGCACATATAAAACACACCCGAGATATATCAATAAGTCCTATTATACTTTCAAGGTCGCTATGGAGACGAAATGCACGCGCAGATTGCTGGAATCCCGATCGATCAGTTAACCTGTTTAATAATGCATTGCTGATTAGAGACATGGAAACAATCGATAGAACAACAGACCTGGAACGTCCCAAGACAGTAGGCCTTTTGCTGGGCGAAATACTATAGCCTAGGTATAGAAAATCCAAGCGTGTGGAAAATTTCTTTATGCCAGATGCAGGGCGGCGTATCAAAACAAACATCTACAATCGACTCTACTCAGACTTAATCCAATTCGATATGAACGCATCGGCCATTAACTTTCATTAAGTATGTGTCCATTGCAACCGTTGTAAATATGTTGTAACGTTGTTCTATGTTTATTTAAATTTATTAAGGCTATTCTTTACGCCGTATTTCTTCTCTTTTTTTCCCCTTTACCTCTACAGCTACGATCTTGTAGCCTATGCTATGCTCAATATATACCCAATACCCAATACTCAGCATACTCAATGGCTTATGCATCGTTCATAACTCTAGGGAATAGAATAGAACGATGTCTAAATTTTACAAAACACACACATACCTATAATATTTATAGCGTACTTAAAATCTGTCAAAAATGGGGTTCGTTGCAGATGAAAGTGTCGCTTATATCATAGATGTCAACATGGTTTATGGTTAGCATGCATAGTTATTCGATTCACAACAAAAGCTGTTAATAGGTTTTGTTGTGAATTAAGCTGTTAATAGGTTAACTATTCAGGAGATTATCATAGTGCCAGTGCTATACTAATAAGTCTCTGGAGTTATGAACCAACGATTTTAGCTGTCTTCTGTTGACTTGATCAATGAACCGCATTTTTGAATTAGCCTCGGTTGTCAAAACAATCGTATGGCTCTTTATCGTTTGGGGATTCAATAAAATGGCGTCATGCCAGATAAATGGATTGTGGAAACCAGGGGCTGACTGGCAACACATTATTAGAAGATACAAGACGTTCCCATCCATCTTCCCAAAACAAGGGCACAAACGCTTGACCGGGGGAGGTGGAGATGATCCTTTCATCCGCCTTCCCTTGTAAAAGAATTCAGTCAGGAGGCATAAGATGTGGGATTTACGCCACGATCACATCGGGTCAGTGTTTTCCCTAAGGTCCAGGGGCCCGTTTCACAAAGGAACGAAGGACAATTCATCAACAGTTATAAGCCAGATTGGGAAACGTCCAGGAGGTAAGGAGGTCATAATTGCGAATAGCTTGTGAACCACCCGACTGGCGCAACTAAAAAAGGACAATTGTTTTCAGAATAACCCAAATAAAATAACACATTTAATTGTGTCTCATTTTTAGATAAATAAAAAAGACCCTTTGTAAGTAACCCGGTGTTAGTATTTCCCATAGGGATTATTCTTCGCTTTAACTTGGATCAAAATTCTTGGTCGTTTTACCATAGGCCTTTGTATTTCAGTCGGTAAGAGTACTCGCCCTGCTAGCCAGGCAACCAAGTTCGAATCCCGGTGGAAGGAAGCAAAATTGTCTTTCCCTATACAAACAAATAGTAATATAGTCTCATAGTCAACGAGGCAGGTTAATTGAGACAAGGCTAGCAACATATGATGTTTGTGTAAAAACAGACAAATATAAGTCTGCTTCATATATTCAAAATCCCGATAGTCATGCGCGTCATTTGCTATAAAAACAGACTACCGGGAAATAAAGTTATAACAAAAACGGCGTTTGGTTAATATATTGGTTCTTTACTTTGGTGTTCAAGGATACTTCTAAATTCTGTGCCGATTTTAATATATCAGAATTAGGTGAATAAACAGCAAATACAAAACCCTAAACATTCTTAAGCGATAGCGTCACGTTCCCTCGCGAGGAACGTTATAATCAGACGTAAGGAATCGAGTGCAAATTAACCTGAAATGCATAAACTTCTTTAAATTGGTCCGTTACAGACACGCTGATAGTATTGTCTTTCGACCTTAGACAGCTTATTGAATACATTCTATTTATTCTTTCTGATGAACACAACGTGTGCATAAGCGATGAAACTTCCATGAAACAATTTCTGTTTGTAACTTAAACAACGATGCAAGTACTTCGATATCATCAGTCAATTATAGCTTTCCCTCAAAATATTTACTGCGCGGAAACGCGATCATAGTGCGAGACAGCGCGATTTTTCTCATGTCCCTTATAACACATCAAAAAAATAAGTTAAATACAGCGAAGCAGTCAGAAAAATGATAAAAAAAAAATGCATATATTTTTCAGATTTTTTCAATTCAGTATGATAAAACTGTCAATAGTAATTTCTCAATTTGGCGTCCAAGTTTGAGTGTCCATTGTTTTCCGGAGCCATATTAAATCTAGGAATATCCCTGCTTATGCTTAGCATATCCATTTGTTAAAAAAAACGTTTTTGGGTGAATTCGTCACTGTTCACCTGGGTGACAAGAAACTGCCTCAAATCGCCCGGGAAAGACACCAGTTCAACCTTGATCTGTGTATCAAAGGATTAGATTGAAGAGATAAAGAGAATACCAGAAGTCCATTCATTAAAAGATTTCACGAAATAGGAGGACAGCAGTTCTCTGAATTAGTTTCGAAAAAGTTTAACATTTTTAATTAACACTTTAATTGCCATCTCATTTTCTGTCTGACATTTTTATGACATGATCTGAGTGTATTAATAACGCTTCCCAAGTATTTGTTAACGTTCCCTTAATGTAAATATTGCTTTTGGGGTTTTTTGTGCTTTTTTGCCATTTTTGTGTTCCTGAATTTTAGATCATAATTAAAATGTAAACTATAATCTTTCATTTCCGAAAGGGCGAAATTTGACCAAATATGTCTTAACTATATTGTTGTTTGTTTGATTGGGGTTTAACGTGGTACTCAAGGGTATTTCACTTATATGACGACGAGCCAGCCTGATGGGTGAAGGAAACCACCCTCGGCACCACTGGCAACAAACAAGGACAAGACGGGACAAATACAGGACGACAGCAATTAACAGGACGCCATACAGACACCATAAACAGGTCTTAATTATATAGGAGAATTATGAAAGAGAGCCCATATCTACTGTTTGATTTGTGTGTCCAAGTTAGCAAAGAGAAATACATGTTCCTTGTCAAGAAACGAGAAGTCATTTTCTATATTTCCCGCCAGCTGACTTAGTTTGGGCAGGAAATGATATGGAAAAAGTATGTATACGACATCTCCTTATTAAAACTGAATTATATTCACATTTTTTTATAACAATAAAATTACACCCGAACACATAACATTTAACAAAAATTCATTTTTTCTTACAAGTTTTTATTTTCAATCTTATAAATCAACAGTTCAGGCCATATTTTTTTAATTTATGAAGGCTATCGTCTATAGTTTTCAAATATATATTAAAATATCCATAAAAACGTATTGAGCAAAGCATATTCTACAACAAACTATAGTTTCTCAAATTAATGTAGTTACAACCTACTTAAAAACTGAATTAGTCTGAAAAGGTGTAATATTTTATAACCACAGTATTTGTACCTTGCATAAGGTTTTTATAAACTTTAGCATGTTTTTGTATATTTCTTTGGTTTGAATCCTTTAGATCACAGAAGAAATCCTAAAATGTTCATCAGTTAGAATGTATAAACTATCTAAAACCAATATTTCAAAACGAAAAACACTAACATAATTCCTCACGTTTAAATTTAATATATAAGTTTTAATACTGACAGAGCATATATTAAATATATATCATACATGAAAATCTACCCTGGTTCTTTAGCAATTGGACTTGGACAATGATATACACAGGACAATTAGAAATAATGTATTTAATAAGTAAAAGGCACATATTGGCATTACAAAAAGGGCAAGCACTGAAACAGTAGACAGTTACAACAACACAAATGCTTGAACAGCAACAATTTTGTGGACAAAGGGCAAAAGTAGAGGACAAAACTTTCTCACATACTGACAAATTTGAAAGTAAGCAATTTTTGTCACCGTATGTATTAATATTTAAAACAAACAAATTTAGCTCGTTTTCTCCTGAACTGTAACAATAAGGAGCATAGCAAACATATAAAGTAAATGTAATATTTGAACATACAAAATAAACTTTATGAAAATGCAACATAAATAAAAACTTTTTGTAAAAAAATACTTTCATAAAAAAATCTATTTGAATATTATATCAAAAACAGCAAGCTTGCAAGTTTTTTCAAACATCTTTGATATTGTCATAATAATACATTGTAGGCCTATCAGAAAAACTGCAATATGAAAATGTTGCTTGCAATACTTAAAAAATAGGGCTTAAATTTACGATCAGAAAGTTTGCATATGGTTTGTTATTCTTCTTTACTTTAAGGGATAAATCATACACTTTAAAACATTGGAATTGTGGTACAGTGACTGTATTGTATAATCGGTTAAAAAGTCGAAATAATTGGGAAAATCCCAATTTTATACTAAGTAGATTTCTATTGAGATTCTAATTTAATATAAAAACGGGCAAATACAAAAAATTTGTGAAACTAACTATAAACAATTTCATAAGACTCTTTGCTGACCCTGCAATGCTTATTTACTATGATAATTTCTAGCAGCCTGGTGCATCAGTATGTTTGTGAGTTTGATTGGGGTTTAACGTGGACCTCAAGGGTATTTCACTTATACGACAACGGATTGTCCACTTCACACTGCTCCTTGTCTTATTACGGTGGAAAATCGAGAAAACACCTCTTAAAAACCACCCCCGCAATTGCAGCAGCCACATTTTGTGACTCACTCATATACCTGAGGTTCCACAGACGGCTCAGAAAGCCCAGTCGCTAACCACTAAGCCACGGCCTGGTGCATAAGTATCGTTGTCTATTTACTGGGTGTTTTACCAACTAACAGTATTCACTTTTATCATATACTTATCAGTCTCACCACACAGATACAGATGCGTCGTATTAAATCGATAATGCCAGGTTAGAGATAGATGCGACTTCATATCCAAAAAACTATACAGTATAGAGATAGATAAACCTTCGTGCCATGTCACGTCATCTCATACCAGATTAAATTTAATAAGGCTTCAAGCAACCGGCCCCTGATGGCTCATATATGTAGGGTCTGAAACGGGACTGCTTCCAATGTTTACATTTTATATGACAGCGCCCTAAAGCTTGAAAGGAGGATGGTACTGCAGTCCGACCTGAGACTCCAGCTGATATATCGTCATGTATCCGGCACTCTACATATAATCCATGTATATCAAGTGGGTGTGTCATAGACAGGACGACTCCAATCCATCCAATCTTGCCTCATCACATTATACTGAAATTAGTTCAGTGGCCATCAGGCCTTGTTCACCACCCAGCCACAGTATACAGGCATTATCCCAATCTGGAAGAGTTTAATAGTCTTTTACTAGTCTGAAGTCTGCTACTTCATTTCTTCAATACTGATGAGAACAAAAATGCACACAAAGGAAGTCTGTGCATGCATTGTGTAAAGTGCAAATATATGGTCTGGAAGTTAGGAAAAATCAACATTTTTGGGCAAAGGTCCACTTCATTCATTAGACAATCATTAGATGACAAGCAACACAGATAAATACTGATTAGTAAGTATATCAAAGTTTCTCATAGATTTAGCAGCAAGTCAATGACTTTTGTTTAACTGTTCCTTACACTGTTCCAATGTACTCAAGGTTATTGCACTCATTTCTATTTATGAATTCCTTTTGCTTTCATCAACCATTTTGTTCTACGTTCTTTCTCCAGGTCATCTTGTTCCTTCTCATTTTTACATTGAATTGCAAAGTCAATAGAGTGTTTAACCCGTTCTTCTTGTTGGAAAGTCTTTAGTGCAAACTCAGCATGACTTCTTAATGGGTCATTGAACTCACTCACATTACCATATCCTGTCTTACTTTTCATTGACAGCTTCTTTTGACGTTTATCTTTCAAATCTGTTATTTTCTTCTTCATTTGTTTTGAATACATCAGCATTGGTACATGACTTGTTTCTTTTGAAGAAGACATCAGCTGAGACTGTTTCGAGGGTGCCGCTAAACCTGGCAAAGCTGAAGCTATTGAAGATTGTGTTGTTGGTCGCTGAAGACCAATGGCAGTCACAGGACGAGCTGCTAACTCAACAGACTTCGGAGGTAAACGGTTTTGCAGAACAGATGTCTGTGGTCTGATAGTCCGTCCCTTGGGAAGTGAGCATGGAATCTGGTCACCAAAAGTGCTGAAATGTGATGCTGACCGAGTAGCTTTAACTTGGAATGATGTTGAGAACACTTCTTTGCACACTGTTGGTGGTTGCACATTAGGCTGAGCAGTTTCTCTGGATGATTTTAGGTGCCTGCTTTCTTCAGCTTCTGAAATACCATCTACAGACTGGTAATCAAATGGGTCGAGCAGCTTTTCTATACCAAGATCTTCAATAGCAACTCTTGTTCTGGGGTCAATCCGGCTTGGAGAGGAACTTGGACGGCATCCTTTTCTTTCCATGTGCAGAGCTTTAGGCAATGATTCTTGCATGTTCTTAGCAGTGTTTATATTCGTTTCTGTTGGCTTCATAGAAGACTGAATAGCATTGACAGACAAATAGATGAAGTCTGGGGGTACTTTATGCTCATCTTTCATGCGGATTTGAGAACGAAGTAAGGATTTGGTTTCGGATAAAGATATTTCTGCTGACTTTGGAATTAAAGGAGATTCAAATGCCCAGGAAACTCTTCTCTTTCTCACTGGTGTTGTGTTTATTTTGGTTGCCCTTTTCGGGTCAATCAACGAAACATGCGGAGCAGATTTAGTTGTGTGAGGACGAGACTTTCGGGTCATAGCACTCACAGTCATTGCTTGTTGCATTTTTAAGGGAGACAACAAGGACCTCTGGTGGGATAGTTGTGATGGAGCAGCCTCAAATGGTGTCCCTGTAGGTGCTGCCCAAGATTCCAACGGGCCATCGGAGAAGGCTGTCTGGCTATACTCTGGGCCATACTCGGAAAAAATGCCACTCTGGACCATTTTCGCTTCTTGGAGACTTTTAGCGCTCAGCATCTTTGTGCTGTGGGGAATTTGATCCACTCGGAAAACAAGAGGATTGGATTTTACCAAATCCATATCTTTGTTTACTTTTCCATGTTTTAAGATCTTGGTGTTTGTTGCCCCGGCAGTCTTCATCCTCTGAGCCCTGACATAAGGGTAAGGTTGATCCCTGGTTGGAGCATCAGAATATTTTCCATATTGTACCAATGGAGGTACCTTATCATTCTCCATTGTATAATCCCATGTCACCTTCTCAAAGTTTAACACCAAAAGGTTTACTTGTGTGTTCAAAGTAATTCTGAAAAAATATATAAATGAACCATAAAACACCGATAAATAGAATTTATGTGTTGTATCAATTCAACATTCAGGTGATTTTCTTTAATTATGGAGAGGTCTCCTAGTTTGTTTGTTTGTTTGATTAGGGTTTAAAGTCGTACCCAAGGGTATTTCACTTATATGACCACATGCCAGCCCAATGGGTGAAGGAAACCAGCCTTGACATCACTGGCAGCAAACAAAGACAGGACGGGACAAATACAGGACAGCAACAACAGACAGGCTTCCTGTTCCCCCTTTAGCTTGCAGAGCACCAGGGCAACATGAAGCTCCCTCCAACCGCCCAAGAGGTCTCCTAGTGGATACATGGCCTAATGTTGGCCACAATTCAATTCAAATCTGATTTTCATACGTCATAGAACATCGATTACTTCGCGATTATGCAAAATCTCAATGCAAAGACAAAATACTGAGGCATGAAAATCACTGGGTTTAATCAGATTGAATTTGGTAAAGCCTGCCTAAAACGAATTGATTTTTGTTAGCTTGATTAGGGCTTAACATCATGCTCAAGGGTATTTTACTTATATGATGACATTTTTTTCCACCTTGCTTAAATATGACGGCAAACTGAGATGATACCTCTTGCAAACGACCCCCCTTATTGGAGGAGCCACATTTGAGGACTCACTAAGAAATAGGAGGACTCAAACCTGTGGACGGTACATCCAAATAGGGTAAGTAAGCAGACAGTAAGCCACAATGGTGGGCCAACAGCAAATTTATAATACACTATAGCTATAGGAAGACATGACGACTGATATGGATGTACAACTTCTGGATATAATTGGGTAGCGACGTTTCGATCTCGATCTCAACAAATATACTTTAAATAATAAAAGAACATTCTATAACTTGTTTAGATAATTGACGTTATGGTTACGTTAGAATTATGAAAGAACAGTGTATAAATTGTTAAGAAAATTGACGTTATGGTTACGTTGGAATGACACGATGTAATATTAAAAAATGACACGATGTAACAATAGAATGACGTT
>JARFOD010095106.1:0-17244 GCA_031763545.1 Mopalia muscosa | reverse complement strand
GGCGAGAAAAGAGGTTGCTTTCTGTTGCCCTGGTGTTCGCAGAGCTAAAGGGTAACGGGGAGCAGAT
This sequence comes from Mopalia muscosa, assembly GCA_031763545.1. Classification (NCBI taxonomy): domain Eukaryota; kingdom Metazoa; phylum Mollusca; class Polyplacophora; order Chitonida; family Mopaliidae; genus Mopalia; species Mopalia muscosa. The sequence continues at coordinate 17,177 of JARFOD010095106.1, read as the reverse complement.
TTGTTTGTGAAGTTCTATATTTGTGTCCGTCGTCATATAAGTGAAATACCTTTGAGCACGACGTTAAACACCAACCAACCAAACAAACAAACAAAACCCATTTACATTTCTATTATACATCGCCTCTCGCCTTCTGGGTGCGGAAATGTGTTGTCTGTCCCACTTACAGGATATAGACTCATAGACTTTGCAGTCTGACAAATGACATAATTCTTATACAGATATGAAAAAGACTACCATTGCCTAAATCGTTATCTCATTCCAATGTAGCCTGACTTATATAGGTTTAAAGGGTGCTAGGTCAAGCGGCTAGACTCAAGTTCCATCAGAGTTCCTGTGGTAGGGGACACCACTGAGGGGTCGATTGCGGTGTCTATCACCTTGTGGTTGCATCTGGTTATCATTTGTCGCTGAACTTCTAATGGTATGATATGCGGATCTACTTGGCAGCCAGACATTGTGTTGCTGCTCGAACAAAATCATATATCGAACGGTATTGATTAATGGGTCTAGTGTAAACAGCCCGATACCCAGACATGACAACACGTCCACCACTTTTGCAGACACACCACTGTATCGGTCTGTTCTTGCCCAATTGATTCCGTGACCTTTCGTGATCCTCCAAAGTGCCTGACGTCACAGAATGCTGTAACACTTACAAATGGCTCTCATTAAAGATTCACTCTAATAAGATTGGTTCACTCAAGATTGTTCACCCACATGTCATTTTCAACATCATATCCCACTTCAACCAGATACGTGTTTGTATTTTCTTTCTCTTTGGTGTGTTTATCTGAAATTACCGTTTCATTTCTTACATGTATTTACGTCTTCGGTAAGTATGCATTCTGTCATGTGATCAATATATTCGTCCAATCGTCTTGTTTAATTGTAACGTGTACATTATTGCGCAGCAGTAAAATTTTAAATGGCTCGAAATATGGGCTTTTCTTGTGAAATATCACATAGCTTTTCAACATGACAGAAGAAGTTATTCTCAGATCAATAAAACAAAACGTATTATAATACTATTGTAATATAACTGTTTCGAAGGGCCTTTAAATTCGTGAAAATAATAAATCTACAGTGAAAAAAACATCTTTTTATAGCCATTTTCATAAATTATATTTCTAAGAATTAAAATACATTGAACAGAACTCAACGCTTAACTTAAATTGTATATATCTGAAAATTAGATTGATAATTTGTGTTTGCGTTCAATCTCAGATCGTATTTTAATGTCCCCAAGTCACAAAGAATTCGACACAAATTCGCTTTCCTCTGATCACTCCAACGAGCGAATGCAAAACAGTAGGACTATCTTCTCCGACGGGATTGGCGATGGAGACAAAATTTGCAAATATGATAAAGCCGATCCACAAAACGATTACAACGAAATAGAACTACATTCTATAGCTAGTAACGAAAGTAATCGATCCAGACATTCCACAGCTGATATTAAATCGTCAAAAGAAATTCCACAGTCTTATGATGAACCCTACAAGCCAGACCAAGCGATATATCTGAAAGATGAAACAACAGAGAGCGAGTTAGAAACTTTGGAAACATATAATGCAGATAACAACCAGATTGTTGATAATGAGCCGAGAATTCAAGCACGAGACCAACATGAGAATGTCGGAATTCCAAGAAAAGAGGCAGAAAATTCTGAAATTGACGAGGAACAAACGAAAGTCCATAGTGATGTCGACAGTGACAATATTATTAGCAACGAGCAGAATGATCAGCATAACCAGAACGGTTATGACATTTGGATACGACCGGATTCTGTGGGGTTTTCATCTGTTAAATCATTATCAAGAACTGTTAGTGAGAAGACGTTTAACACTGATGGTCGTAGCAGAACACCGGGAAGCCTTTCATATGGTGAATCAGATAAAAATGATGAAACAGAGAAACACCACGACGAACAGGATGGAGAATGTCCTGAGCGGGGACATCAAAGTCGTGAAATTCAAGAACAGAAAGATCACTATTCTGAATCACAGATGGAAGATCCAAATCAGGAATGTGAAGAAAAGAAAGATCAAAATCTTGAATTGCAAAAGAGGGAAGATCAAAATTTGGAATCTCGAAAGAGGGAACGTAAAAATTTAGAATCTCATGACAGGGACGATCAAAATCTGGAATCTCAAAAGAGGGAAGATGAAAATCCGGAATCTCTTGACAGGGAAAAGCAAAATCTGGAATCTCATGACAGGGAAAAACACAATTTAGAATCTCAAGAGACGGATGATCCCTATACTGAATTTCAAGAGCAAGAATACCAACCCAGTGTTACTAACGATCAGCACAATTCAGATTTCCGTCCTATCACTTCAGATTCAATACTGATTAAGCAAGTTGAGAATGCCAATTCTATAGAGAAAAGGGAAGTAAAGCAAAGTGCCCACGAAGAAATGCAATCTGGCGAACTTCCGTTTGTTGACAATCAAACTTTATCACGTGAATCATTAAAATCGCCGCATGACGATACCGGAAGCTATGGCAACAAAGTCGAGGATGACAATAAACTTCGATTGAAAGAATCCCTCGCGACTGATCATAAAAATGTAGATGAAAATATTCAACGCAAAGCAACAAATTCACCGCTTGAACATTCAACACATTCACCGCTTGAACATTCAACACATTCACCGCTTGAACATTCCACACCGCTTGAACATTCAACAAGAAATGATAATTATGATACCCCCCCAAAAAATAAGAATGCTTCTGAGAACAATGAATTGAGAAATGGCAATGAACAGTCATCAACGTCAAACAATGGTAGCACTGCAGAAATACCACGAACTAGTCCAGTTAGCCCTGTGGATAAAAGCGAACTCCACACAGAAGAATCTAATGAAATTCACAGCCATAATGCCGATGAGCAAACTAAAAATGAACTGATAGAAAGTGCTATACCAATATCTGACGATGAACAGTCGGTTGACTCGCCACTTTTAGCCCGAGATATTTCACCAAGTCGGCCTCCAGAAACAACATCGCTCCACGACCGAGTACTGCACAGGAACTCAGTATCTAGCTCGGGAAGTTCCCTGAGATTGTCTGATGAAAAAGATAAGATCTCTCAAACGAGTGAAACTAGACTATCACCGGATGGACAGGAAGATGCTAATCATCTAACTGGTCCACGGCAGGGAGGAGAGCAAGCAATTGATAGCGACATTAATGATGACAAATCTATTGAAATTTGTGATGTTGAAGAAACCCATTATTTGTCTGGAAGCGAAGAGGATAGGGACGGAAATGTTGACGAGAGTTTTGGCGAAAACGTCGAAGACAAAGACGAAAACTTAACACAAATAGGTGAGATTTCGGAAAGTGGAGAAGTTGCTGATGAATCTTCAGATGATGAGAGTGATTCGTCCCATCGTACCAAATCCAAGTTATCGAATTCGGACTCATCAAATAGACCAAGTTCTCGTGAATCCGATTCGTCACACAACAGGTACGAGTCGTTAGGCGCGAATGACGAGGAACATGCCCAACAACACCGTACTAGCAGTGATCATTCCGATGCAGAATCCGATAGCGCTGATCATGTTTCAATTATTCAAGAAGAAGAAAATGACTGGAGTTCTGATAACGATTCAAACGATGGTAATGCGGTGGAGAACGTTTCACCTCAGAGAATACAACCTTCGCCTAAATCTGATAAAGAAAGCAAAGACCTAGGAAATGACCAAACGGTCAAAAATCAAAATCAAAATCCAACAGAATCAGAAGAGAAATCCGCTGGTGAAGAGTCTTACCAACGTACTTTTGTTGTTAAAAATACAAATAACACAAGTTTCGTTGAAAGAATGGGTGGTTCTGAGACCAATGAAGAACAAGAAAGTGGTGATGTCAAGGACAGTGAATCTGAAATTACGACTAGACATAGAACTAGGTATGTTAACGAAAAGAAGGATAATCATGACGAACAGAAAGAAACACGAGTGAGCGTCCCAGAAAGACCACACTCGCCTTTACCAGTTACTCCAGCCATTCTGTCCGACAACGACGAACCCTATGAACAGAGCTCCCAACAGGAAATAAGATATATGGTAAAAGATCCAGAGAAAGAAAGCAATGAACAAATTACTCACGAACCAAAATCTGAAAATGACACCAACCAACAATATCTTGAAAACAAAACTCAACAAGAAGACAGTGACGATATAAAGAAATCTGATCATGCGCGTCTAGACAAGGAACAATTTACAGATGAGCAAAATAAAACGGATAACGACTCTCCAAGAACGACTAACTCTGAAGATCAATGTGGCTCTACTGAACAAGAACACTATAATTCAGAAAAAAGGTATGATCAAGACGAAAAAGACAATGACGAAAAGGTAGAGCAGAGAATAGAACACAAAAGCGAGAATTCTGCACAAATAGAAAATGAAAGATTTACGGTTGTACATGGCGATAAACATCAGTTCGATCATAAAAACAAGTCTGAAATGTCTGATACGGACCAAGCGATATCATCTAAAGAGGAGCTTTCCGATGAGCATGGCACAAATAAATATGAAGATGAGGAGTTTGAGCAGTCCGAACAAATTGAGGCTGAAAACGAGTACGATTCCCCTCAAGACAACGATGCTGAGCACAAAGGTGCTGAAAGCGAAGAAAATAAAGAAGCTCCTTCTGACCTTTATGAAGAAGATTACCAGGACGACGATTTCGAAAGTGAAAGTGGAACATCAGGTGGAAGACAGCAATCTGGTTATCAATCCTCTAGACGTACAAGAGAAAACAGTACACTTGAAAAAGGTGCTGTTAAAGAAGATCGTTCTCAATCAGCTTCCGCTGGTCCGAGAAGTAATAAAGCTAGCGAACTTCGCCGAGAGGCTTTGCTGCAAGCTAGGAAGCGTGAAAAAAAGGAAGCAAAACTGCTTGAGAAAAGACGTCAGGCATCTCCCCCTCGAAGTTCCTGGAGCCGACCACACACAACAGCGTCAGGTGATTCTATATTGTCCTCCATTAGTATAGAAACTGCTGACGAAATTGTTCATTGTAGGTCTATAGTTTTTTTAAGATATTGGTTTAATGTTGTAGAGTATTTAAAGTTATTCTGTGACGCAACAAAAACATTTAGTAAGAAAAACGGTTTTATGGTAATGTTGTAGATTTTGTGTGCATAGGTGTTAAACGTTTGCTCAAAAATGTCTTGTTTGTACTCTGTTATTGTCCGCCATGATCCATTTGGTCCAAAGTCTATCTCATCGTTCAGACAGTGAAAATTGTCTTCTCGTTTGACGATTGTATGCTCAAGCTTAACATTTTGGGGACAGCTTCTAAATTAATTATAATGATCATACAGACACAAAGAACCTTTTTTGCATTTCTCATATCTGTTAGAATATTTGAATTCGACTTGGCACAAATTCAAAACTGAATGGCGCAATACTAAACGTATTTTTGGAAATAGAACAAATGTTTCGTTTGTTAAAGATAAAGTCTTCCCTTTTAAACATTTTTCATTGTCTGAGCGAGATACAATTTTGACATCATTCCTATCGTTTAGATGGCGTAGTTATCATACTATTATATCTATAAATATATGTATATATATAAATAGTGGCGGCGCCAGTTGTAGAGGGGGATCAATCTCTCCCAGTCTCCTTCTCAGTTTGCCCCCTCCCATGATAATATGCCTATATATTGATTATAAAAAAGGTTCAGAAATATGTTAAAAATTGTTTAAAGTTTGCAACAATACATACTACCATGCTGTAGATCAATGCTCGACCAGAGACAGAAATATATGCGATCATTGAAATAATCACACACACACACATTAAGCTTGTTTGCCCCTATGCCCCCCCCCCCCCCACCCCCTCCCTCTTCGAGTCCTAATGCCGCCACTGTATATATGTTGTAGAGTTTACCAAACGTTTACACAGAATGTATTTTGTAGTGTTTTGCTTTTTGTATTCCTCAATCCTTTGCAAATAAACCCTATGCTTGCTCTCTATTGTCTCTGTTTTATGTTTAATTAGACCATAGACTGAATAGGTCTTCACAAGGTTGGATTTGTTTGCATGTGTCTTTCAATTCCATGACTCGCGAACAAACACGTTTTCGTTTTAAATTATTTAAGGAGTTCAATGTTTACTTGGACGTGTCGTATCGACTGATGGTACGGATTTCATAATTTGCATCCAGCGTGGTCGTCAGTCCACCACATGCATCTACAGCCGTACTATATGTTGTCATGTAGTTTACCTTTACGTTCTTGCCGGACCCCTAGAAGTTAATTTGGATTCTAAACCCATCATGGCGCAGTATATAGGTCGTTTGTGGAAAACAAAGATAGTCAGGTTGAATAATTTGTAATTAACTCATGTCGAAAGAAACAAAATCCGGTGCTTTTTTGGTGCTTTATTTTGCGGAATGTAATTTCTATAACACTAAATAAATGAGTTTATTTAGTAAAATAGCCCTTGAACTTAAGAAACAATTCAACTACTTTTTGTTTTGTTTTTTAGTTTTGCTTAGATAGATATCAGCGGAAAACATTTTGCGCAACAAGCCCGAAAAAAGAGAATCTATTGATGCCCACACAGTCATCTTTAGGATGCAAAAAAAAGCTAAGATGCTAGTGAAGAACCATTTTTCCAAAGTCAGTTTCGTTTTTTAGAACCCTGTGACAATCTCCTGAATTACCAACACATGGCCAATGAATAAAGTATTCTCTGGTATGGAGAACAACTTCTTGTTAGAAGTATGAATATATAAACAAATAAACATTCCAGTTTCCTTAAAACGCCGTCACTATCCTGTGGTGGACAATCAAATTGAAATGTTATTATTTTATAACTATTCCGTATATATAATGTAGCTGTTTGATAATGTCCAATTCCCATAAAACAAAACAATTATAATATTTCAGTTTAGTATAGAAAACATTTATAAAAAAAAACAATTATTCTTCCACGTTTTATGTTTAATCGATGATAAACTTCATTCTGAAAGACATAAGTACGTTTTTTATGACTGTCTCTGTGTACATTAAATGGTACGTGCGTACAAAAAAGTAGAATGTAAATATCCCATATAAATATCCAATTATCTACGTTTTTGTTATAATTGAGATACATCGGAATGATATGCCTAATGGATGAGCAGTGTATAGGGGAAATGAAACGACATATTTCTTACTAAATAACAGTTAATTTGCGGTTTATGTTATCGGAAACGACCTAGAAATACTTACAATTGACAACCATTACTCTATGCACATTAGACTTGACAGTAAAATACATTCCACAAATTTAACAAATATTGTTTATTTTTGTGAAACAAAATTAGGGCGAGCTAAAACTTGTGAGAGTGGCAAGAAGCGAGATCGCACACAGTCTCCCAGGCGAGCTAAATCCGCTCGCCCTGCTACTAGGGGGAAAACTGCCAGTCCGGGTAACGTCCAATTTCTAACCTGTTAGATATAGTCCTTCTAATGACTGCATGGTAGATTAGAACTCCTCAGTATGGCTAAGGCTTACATTATTTACTTCATTCATTTTTTTTTCTTTTTATAGGCCTATAGTGTATGCTATATACTATCACTAATCCTCGGCTATACAAAAATAATAGCTATAGCCACTGATGCTTGTTTCTCAAGGAAGACCGAATTAGTTTCCTTCGCAGTGACCGTGTTTAGGCCATCCTCGAAAAAACAGTCGCCTTGTATCAGTGGCTATAATGCATGGATTTTATAAGAAGAGCATCTCCTTTTATCACATTTATACCGATTGCTCTCCCTTTGTTTCTGCGTGAAAATGTGTATTTGATCCACGTCGACGGCGAATTACCGTGGATTTTTTTTTAACTCTAACTGTATGAAGCACCGTGTTACTGCATGTGCATGCACCCAGCGAAAGGTTTAGTGTCGATTCGTTCTGATAACCACTCGATCAATATGTACAGTGTTCTTAGTTTACGCCTGTTGTCATGGGCGCATCATGTAATTTTATGTTTACAATTGTTTTCAGGATTTTATCAGACTGTCAACAATAATTTCATAATGCATGATATAGAGCTGAGAATCAGAATTTTATTGTATTACTGATTTGTATTCATGATTAGAGCAATTCATCCGTATTTTATTATTGTAACGATTCTTTTTGCATGATTAGACCATAATCAATATTTTATTATTATAACGATTCTGTTTGCATGATTAGAACAATTAATCAATATTTTATTATTATAACGATTCTGTTTGCATGAATAGAACAATTAATCAATATTTTATTATTATAACGAATCTTTTTGCATGATTAGAACAATTAATCAATATTTTATTATTGTAGCGAATCTTTTTGCATGATTAGAACAGTTGAGAAGTGTTTTATGTGATTCTGAGGGATCCGTATTTTATGCAATAATAAAGTACCCCTTACCCTGCATGGTTTAAATGAAATTATTTTGTAGATAAAAAGTATATTTAAAGTATAAGTAGAATTTCTACTTAACATTGTTATAATGCATTCCGTGTAGTTTACTTTGAACAGTTCTCTTTTATCTTTCTCAAGCTTTTTACAATGCAAGTAGTTATTTTATTTGTAGTTAACTGTAGGGTTTTCATGGCCTGTCTTTTAAACTGCCACAGTTAGTAGCGCCATTCATTTCTTCCATCTTGCTTTTTAAACCATCTTTAAAAAATAAACAATAAAAGCTACTTTGTCTTAAAGAAGTTAAAGTAACAGTTTGCATTTCTGTAGGCCTGACAAAATCTTAGTGAATGGGAGATGTTTGATTCTTAGTCATCTTTTATTTTTATTTGGAAAAAAAAATATGGTTCGTTCACGCTTCCGTAGTGTAGCTCAACTCATTGCTTTTCTCATGGAGTATGGCGGACTGTTGATGAATCATTAATTTAAAAAAAGTGGTCAATACATTTATCAGATCTTTTTACCATTTATTTAACTTTTGAATATCAGTTAAATTACTTGAAACAATTTTTTTATGTGTGTGTAATCGTTCTAAATGTTTATATACCGATGATGCAATAACCCGACTTTAATGTTACCGCAAATACGCGATGTTGTGAAATAAAGTCAATTGTTCCTGTGTTTTGTATTGCAGACGGTCGTTCTAAACAGAATGAATTCTTCCGGGTGGAGTTAAAACGTATAGAGAAAAGTCTGGCACGCGAATCTTCAAAAATAAAGAAACCAGTTGTGTAAGTCACGAGATATATTTTCTTAATTTGTGTATCAGATCCTAAATCTACATACGCACATTGTTGCTTTTAGACCTGTACGCCATATTGTTTGCTGAGTGAACTACGTGCATAGTGCTCTGTAGATGTCGATGGGCCCAGACAGTACGATCGTACCCATATAATCAGTTTGGCCCACACAGTACGATCATACCCATATCATCAGTCGGGCCCATACAGTACAAGCGTACCTACTCAAATACTAAATCGGGCCCTTACAGTACAACCGTACCCATATAATCAATCGGGCCCATACAGTACAAAAATACCCATATTATCAGTCGGGCCCATACCGAGCGCACCCATATAATCAACCAGGCCCATAAAGTACGAGTGTGCCCGAATAATCAATCGAGTCCATACAGTGCGAGCGTACCCATATAATCAATCGAGCCCATACAGTACGAGCGTATATCCATATAATCAATCGAGCCCATTCAGTACTGGATGGTCAGTATGAGATCAATAGAAGAATAAATTTACATAAATCATTTTCACGAATGAAGTCTGAATAAAAGTTTTTACAAAATATGTCCCATTTTTTATTTCATTTTGACTAATAATATACAATTTTTACCAATTTAAAAATTGCAGTTAATTAACGGTTATGACGTTTAGAAGAGACAATAATATGAAAGTGTTAAATACTTACTGTTTTTTCTCTGTTAAATTTTGTTCCCAGTAAACAGCACTACCCTTATGTGTTTAACGATCTGGAGCCTTACTACAACACACATACAGCCAAATACCTCATATACATGGTAAGTACACATGTAAACAAGTTTAGTGTTCATCGGATTCAACATGTGCCTTGGGAGTAAAGACTACTGAGGGGTTTTAACCACATTATCTGCGATTGGGTTGTTCAATTTACCAGTGGAACCAAGTTAACGGCGATTGCTTTGTTCGGTTTACTAGTTCAACCAAATAACGGCGTTTGCTTTGTTCAGTTTTCCAGTTTTACCACCTTATTTGTGACTAGTTAGTTTAATTAACCAGTTGAACCGAATTAAAGGCCATAGCTTTGTTCAATTTACCAGTTCAACCACATTATTGGAGATTGCTCAGTTCAATTTTCCACTTGAAGCACAGTTACCTCGAGCAGTTAAGACGTATTTACGCCGAAGGACAACACCCAAAATGCGAACATGACTGTTTCGTCACATTGGACTGTTTTACTGTAGTTTGAATGATGTCGGTTTAACTGTACGCGAAATGGCTTCCCGGACCGATTTTGTTTTCGCGCGGCGGGCAATTTCAAATAGCAGGTACTTCCAAAAGGTTCACAGTATCTTACCGGGTTTGTCATGGCTGAAAACAGGGCAGAACTAATTTTCGGATGTCTGAAGTACCCAATCTTGTAAGGTGGCGTTCCTGTGTCATCTCTGGGGCCATTGTGTATTTGTGTGGGATGGGAGTATGTGGGATGGGAGGGGAGGGGGAGGGGCACCGAGGGATGAACCGACATCACATTATTCCTTGGGGCATTCATATTTATCCTGTGCGTGGACGCTTTTAGACATGGAAGTATTAACCAGAAGCTTAACTTTAGAACAGAATGTTAAACTGTTTTGACATGAGGTGAACTATCTATAACAAAACTAATGAGTATATTTCGGTTAACTTTAGTTGATTGGGGCCTAATCGACACACGAGTGAGAACAAAATTTTGTGAAGTGCTGTCTGTCATCTTCCTTAAAGTAAAAGCGCTCTTGAAACAATCTCCACACTTTTCAGGGGAACAGAGAAAGCGTGCAGCTTGAACGATTTCGTTCAAGCTACAAACAGTGGGTTCGTGTCACAATTCTGCAGTGACAAATGTTTTGGCCTTCAGTTTAAAACAATGTGATCAAGCAGGACTTAGTTTGGCTGAGTTGTTTGACATCTGTAGCCTACACTTTACTAACCAACAATTTTATTTCGAGTTACGCTACATGCTACGTAAGGACCATGTGACTGATATGGTGTACATGTGAACAAGAATACTGCAAGCTTAAGATATGATGCGGATGATGATAAATACTTATTATTTGTCGGTTCTTAGCCAGACGAGGTACGCCACGGTTACGTGAGCCGAAGTACCGCCGGAGGACTTACAGACCCCTGGGATGACTTGAGGATGGACCGTACCGTTCTCCCCCGAATCCATTCACGGCCCGTCACTCGTGGTGACTCGAAAAAAGAGTAAGTTCAAATTCAGTTATCTGCAAAACCTACTTGTGAATATTCCATAAGCTACGGATACTTTCCATAAGCAATACTGTTCAATTTGCATTAAGTGTTCATTCAAATATTCAATACTTTGCTTCAACACAAGTACAGTAAGTGTCCAAAAACGACAATTTTCAAAGAGACAAATGGCGGAGAAGTGCACTAAGGGAGATCGCTCTCGATCAGGTTGAACCCAAAGAATCCCTGTAATTGTTTTAATGCAAAGGAATTGCCTTTGTTTAAACAAAGTGGTGAATTATCATCATAAATTCTTCAAGTATGTATTGCACACCAATGTTGTCGTTTTTGCCTTGGTGAGCTATAATGTTTATATTGCAACGATGCACAGTATTAGGCCATATTAGGTCTGCAAAACACCGTAACAGTTTCGGCTTAGCAATATCACTGGTTATGTAAATATCTTAGTCTTTTGCCAAAATACAAGGTACTGGAACAATATCTGGTGTTCCTAGAAGTCGTGCATCTGCCGCCTCTAATAAGAAAAAGGTTGGAAAAAATTGTATTAACTAAATAAAAAATAAAAAATCTAGGCCTCCTAGAACGCAACATCGTTACAGAAAAGACTGTCGAATATTTAAGATCTTATTTTACCATGTATATATTTTTTATTGTTAAATTAATGATTATTGTCGTCTTCCTGTAATAAACATTGTATTTTCAGGACAAGGTCTTCCTCCAACGAGAAGCGACCACCGAAAGAAGGAAGTACACGGTTGCCAAAATTTCCAGTGGTCGAGTTAGAAGCGAGTGACTTGACAAATAAACAACTTTATTTCAGCGATGTGCCAATGTTGAGGTGTGTATATTGTCACTCTACACTCACTTGGCACTTGATAGAGCAGATGGCTGTCACATCTGGGTTACGTCTCTCATTCTTGTCCGTCACGCTCACATAACGATCTGGAGCGAAGTAAGAAATAGCCGGGCACCCCCCAACATGGCCTCAGCTTCGGAGTGAATCGTTTTAAGTACGGATTATAACTGGTGTAGTAGATTAGCAATGAGAAGTTTCCACTTACAGCCGCATTCTCATAGAACAACGATGTGTAATTATGACTTAAGTGTATTTTCCTTATTGGCAGCAATTTCATCGTATGCTAATGAAAAACGAAACTGTTGACCAATCAAAACTCCGAAAATAACGAAAATCTCTTGAAATGTTTTCTACACTGTAGAAATCACAACTTGACAATGCACGTTAAACTGTATAAGTGCACCAGACATATTCAGTTCCTGTACAATTGTCTCTTAGTTGGGAGAGCTCTATCCACTTCACAGAAATGTCTCACCAATCAGCCACTAGCTTAATTATTTGTATGGAATTGGTCATGGTAATCGATTTGTGATTAGGTCACGCATACTTGGAAACTGAACCCGGGACTCGTAAAAACTTTGCAAGGGAAGAATACGTTCTGCAATGGCAAGCTTATCGGTTTGGATGAAATGAATGGATAAAAGCAACACATGAAAGTAATAGAATGGAAAAAATGTTTCCCTGAGCGACGCCTATCGTTAGACTTATAGTAAATGAGGTGAAGGAGCTGATACAAATATCTAACGTTAGACGTCATTTAAATAAAACTGTTGTACTAACATTTAGTTCAAACGCAATACCACTTGTCGAAAACATTTTGGAAGTTCTTTACGGGTGATGAAGCGGCCATGTACAGATTGTGTAGACCTTGTGAACGCTATTTTTACTTGGGTTGTGGAGTCAGAAACTGTTAACTATAAGTGAAATGCCGTTTTGCAAGGCATAAAACATCAATCAATTAATTTAAAAAATAAAGAGACTTACTTCATGGTGTTTGACAAAGTAATAATAATAATAATAATAAGGTTGGAGTAGCTTCTGGAGGTTGATGTTTTTCCTCTTCTCTATGTTTTGTCAGTTAGACCGTGCCACAAAACGAACCCAAAACAGCCCTTTTAAACTGGTCATGATTTTTTTTTCATTTTCACAGAAAGGAATTGAAGGAGAAGTACAGTGCTAACGCTAAACAGAAAATTGATAAGGATTGCGAGAGGACAACGCAGGATTATTACAGGATGGAACTGGACAAGCTGGAGGAAATACATCCCCTGAGCAGGCCACACATGCGCAGAACCTACTTCGCCTACCTTCAAAATACACCCGGATCAAAAAAAGCCATCAATTCGTGCATGAAGAAATCAGAAAAGGCGTCGCAGTGAGAAGACTTGATCAATATCTCTCCTACACTTGTATTATTTCATTCAGTAGCTCGAGATTGTTTATTCTAATTGTTATCACGGCCAACTTGCTGCTGAGTATATAGGCATGTATCATTTCCCCCTAAACCCTGGATTCTAGTGTTGTTCACTGAAGTCCACCACACACGAGGGCTTCTCTGTCAACGACTAAAAGTCTCAATGAAATAGCTCCATGTGCGACAAGTTCAAATCGATACTCGGGCTGCAGTAAAATACATACAGATAAAACGGGTATCGTTTCTTGTGTTCAATTATTCGCCCTAATTTTCCAATTGAGCTATATCCATTTTATAACTGCATCTAAAACATGGGGTAATGCACAAACTACAGTCAAATGTATCCATGCGACCATTTCTAGGTTCTTTTATCATTACGCAGAAGAGCTCCACAAATATTAACCAATCAAATATCTTTCTTTTTTAAAATAAGTGCCTACTCACGAGACGATAAGTCGATGCCATATTTAAGTATATTTAATGGTAACCTTTCAAGGAAGGGTTATTTCAGCCGGGAGTATCGCTTGAAGTTAAACTATATAAAACATTATTATATCACGGGTTCAGCTTTTACAGGCTGAATGTTCGCTGTTGTAAAACAAAGAAAAAAGATTTTCAATTTTCAATTCAGAAATGGATATAAAGGATAAATATACCATGGATTGAACATTTGCGGGTGTTATGTCCTCTGTTGTAAAGAGGAATTATATATATATAACAAACACATTTTACATTTTGCTTCTGAAAATGAGATGATATGTTGAGATGTCCTGAAATAGATATTCGGGGAAAAGGAGATCTACGAGCAATTAATTGGGCTTCCAAGAGAGTGACTATAGCAAGGGTGTAAAACAACACAGTATTCCATCGATTCCCACAATGGAGTCCTATGTCGGAAAAGAGTTGAAACCAGAGTCTGTTCCCATTGTCCAAGTCTCTAAACTTATTGCAACAAACACATACACGACTGTTAAGTTCTATTCATCCAACTGTCCGCTCATTTTCTATTGTACTGTGTTTTTGTCTGCTGTCAACATCTATATACATGTAATGATACAGAGAGCGTCAGAACTCGTGTCTCTAGTTTCTATCACCATTCGGACAATAGTTTTATCCGACTGTTTAAGACAATATGACAAACCAGACACATGCATAAACTAACATTAGTAGTTGAGCCTTTCGTTTTCCATTGACAAAAAAATGAAAGACAATTTATTTCTATTTTGACTTATAATCTAGCATTAAGTGTCATAAAAAGTTGGGGGAATCCATGAATAAGAAATGGTGTTGGAAATTTAAACTATCTTCTTGATTTTGGGCCTAGATGTTGAGCCCAATAGAGCCAACCATGTTTCAGGATTCGCCGATATATAGGGTAAAAACTAACATTGGGTCACCGTTGTTTGGACGCTTTTACATGTGTATACGTTTATTTGACAATATTATCAACAAAACAAAGTAAACAAATAAATGTAGGTGACGTGTTTAGCCAAACTACGTTTACGTCATTATTGTGGTAATTGCATCTTTCCCTTTTACCAAATTATGTAAAATTGTTTTTGTCTATTTTGTATATACTGTAGCCGAAGCGGTACAGTCCACATTGTATATATCAGTATTTTATTCCAAGTTGCCTTACATCGTTTACTGTAAAAGTTATCTGTGATATTTGAACATATAGTATTATTTATTAGATTATAAATAAATATTTAGGCAAACAACAACCTGAATATTATTATCGTTTTCTTACTGTGGTGGAGCTACTTATAACAGGGATAAATTAAAAAAAACAATATTTGTCTCTGACTTGCAAAGGTCCTGGATGGACTGTAGGCCTATACATTGTATTTATCATTTGCATATTGAAATACATGTTACATGTTACTGTGCATGGCCCACATCTTTCCCAGGCGAAAAGAAGATCGTCGCATTGAGTATCTCTTCCTTAGAAATGTGAAAGTCTCGTCTTATACAGTTTGAGCAATGCAATGGGAAGATGATGGCACAAGGCGAAGGTGTGGTTTTGTCGGTTTGATTAGTGTTGAAAGGTATACCTTTTGTTTAATGGTATTTCACTTGTATAATAAATGACTTTATTGAAGGCGAATATAAAATGGAAAGACAACTGTAAACATGTTGTCGACATAAATTATGTTCTTTACAGTTTTGGTTTAAAATACTTGGCAGCAAGACTACCATTGAAAGGGAATGCATTCATTTTGCCGTAAGGGTGAAAATGCAAAATGATTAAATACTTGCATAAAGCTCGTCACAGTAATTAATATCCCCTCATGTATGTTGCGTGACATTAAAGAACAATCTGGATATTCAATATGCAAATAAAGTGCTTAAAGGGAAACCCAACTGTTTTTCAACCTAGACGTATTAATTTTATTGCATATTTTCAAAGACAACCATCTGTATTGCACTTGCAATCTAATTAGCATAGCCGTTAATTTAAAAAGATCAACTGACGTCATTGTTAGAAAACACGGCAATTATATCATCTAGTCGTGGTTGTCCCCTATATTGCTTGCTCTGGTGGATGCTTCCATATAAAGCTGAAAGTGAGGGTTCCGCCCCCTAACCGAAGTAACAACAACAAACCACCGCTTGTACATTTAAAAAAAAAAACGCAAGTCAGCTGAAAAAATGCCACACTGTGTGTTACTCAAGAACTATTTTGATATGTGTACAACAGATTAACATTGCGTTTGGATGACCAAGCTTGTGTATACGTCGCGCTGTTAAAGATGTCTTTCAATGCATCCATAAACATACAGACACACTGGGGACCGACCGTGTTTTCGAACAATGACGTTATACTGCGTTAGGGGCAGTCCTAATCATCACTCGTTGGGTAACTATTGGTAACTATTGGTCGTAATTACGACCACAAACTCGATTCACTCGATAATCATCGAGTTGACGAGTGGTATTTTCCACTCGTAGTCGTAGTAGCACTCGAACGTAATTTAATGTGTGACATTTCAGAAAAATCCCTGCAGTATATTCAATTACAGAAGCCTTTACATGGCTGACACCGATAGAATTTAATTTGTATGTCTGTATTAACCTTGTTAGAGTAATTAATATGCGATTAAGAGCTGATAATATCCCTCTCCTCTCATGTTGTGTGACATTTACCCTAAATTTTAAGAAAATCGGGCTATTCAATTTGGATATATTGTTTTTGAGAAAATGGTGTATAATTTGCCTTAAACAATATATCCAAATTAAATAGCCCGATTTTATTCAAATTTAGGGTAAATGTCAGACAACATGAGAGGAGAGGGATGTTATCAGCTCTTAATCGCATAATAATTACTTTGTGTCAGACACCCACACCTCTTTTACCCTCTAGGGACCAACGTATCATTTATGATACAACATTTTTGCCCCCCTTAAGAATGGTAAATCTTCCATGTTCATGCAATCTCTTTAATTATACTAGTTCTCTCCCTTTGTCATGTGGT
>JARFOD010095095.1:0-17248 GCA_031763545.1 Mopalia muscosa | reverse complement strand
CCAATTTGGACAGTTTTCCTATCTCCTACATGGTGAAGTTTATGAAAACAGTGTGTCCAAATGAGGCAATTGTTCACTTCAGGGTGTCCATTTGGGTGGACAGTCATCCGCCTAAGCCCGAGCTTGTTGTGGAGCTGCTTTTAGAAGGAAACTTCCTGTTGTCAAAGCCAACCTGTCTTTGTATTGCTTGTCCTGTCTTGTCTTTGTTGTTGGTTGTGGTGAAGGTGGTTTCCTTAACCCACTTGTCTGGCACACACTGTCCTTTAAGTGAAACATTATAACCTTGTCTTGCAGGTATTTTAACCAACAGCCTTCCATCAGAATAAAAAAATACTTTTAGGTATTTAGGTAAACCGTAAACAAATTTGTTTTATTGTAATCTTTTCTGTCTGATATATATTGTGGTTTAGTTTTGTTACTATATCTGACTTGGCTAACCACAGAACATGAATACCTGTCAAGGCATCAGTTTCAAATCAATGTAACCTGTTACCATGGCGATCTACCAGCTTACATGTGTCACTCATACACTGTTCATGCAATATAAACACAATTTTAAAATTGTTCTGCTGTTTAGAAAAAACAAACCTACATGCATGTGCATATAATTTCTTGTATGAACTTTCCTGTACAATTTGTTTGTTAAAACCTCGGCTTAAAGCAGTTTGTTTGGAATGTTAACAATGTCTTTACATATCACTGAAGGATGGTTAACTTTCCAACATATTACCATACCCTATAACTTCTAGCAGATTGGACAGAGAAATATGCTTTACCACAGGGGGTCTTACATGTTCTTTCTGTGGACTGTCCCAAAATTAGAGTGTCCCAACTTATTTAAGTTATAGGGTACATGTATCAATATTACTGGACAGGTTTCAACCTGCAAAATTTTCTGAACTAGAGTCTGTTCAAACTAAGAAAGTCTTTACCGAAAATAATGAAAATCCTGTTAAACTTCACTTTCTTAAAGACACAAAAATTATTCATGTCTCAATATACTTTACATTTTCTGGTTGCGCTAGTATATATAAATATTTTTGGAATACACTGCACTCAATCATATAAGTGCAATTCAGTCCCATACCCTTTAAGCACTGTGTAAAACCCCAATCAATCAAAGCTTTTCTTGTTATATATATTCATGATTTTACTACATAAACATCTTTATCTATACCTCACTCCGTATGAAAATGTTTTAAAATAACTGTCACAATTGTGACATGTCTGTACCTGATATTTCACAGCTCAATGTGTTTTCAATTCTTCTTAACACTTATAACTTGGGAAAATGGCAGTCTTTCTTTATATTTTAAACAAAAAATGTGGATACATGTACATATTTATTAAGTGAAATCTAAGTGTACTTTGCACATTGGTACATGGTACATTATATCCACAGTTGAGAGGATTGTCACTCCTGTGCCATCATTCACATGTACATGTATGTCCCCCTCCCCTGAAAGCACCTGAACATGTGTGGGGTAGGTTTGGAGCCTCCTCCAGTGATTATTGGGGTCTGTTCAGTGTGTGTGGCTGAGCAGTGGCCTTACACCACCCTGTCAAGCACACACAAAGGTTGCCTCTCCAGGCTACAGCCAGTCTGTAACCCGACCAGTAGTCTCAATTTTCCATTCATTTAAAACCTTAACTGGGAGGGGTCTCACTTCACTCAAGGCATGTTGGAGATCTTAACAACTGGTAGATTAGGGTTACAGTATTTATGAACACTGGAACTAAATTAGAATAGATATGTCTACAGTATGTGCCTTGTAGGGCTACAAGCTGTATTTGGAATTCAGTGATTTGAACTGCAGACTGTTTTTTTTCCTATGTATTCACTTCATACAGTAGTGATTAAAATACAGCATGTGAGAGTTTTCTTGATCTTAAGCTATAGGAACAACACATGTTAATGTTGGTCATGTGTATTGAACTCGACCTTTAATACAGAGTTCGAAGTTTCTGTTTACTTTACAGCATTTTATAAAGTTTATGTCCTGCTTTTAAAAGATGCAGTTTTAATCATGTTTTGAACTCAGGGGGACTTAACAATTTGATCAGTGGAAGGACTCCACCAGAGTAACGGGTGTGTACTTTAAGTGGTTTCAACACTGTATGAGAGCACTTGTCAGGATAGGGACAGTTTTTCTAACAATTGAAGTGAATTCATTTGAAATGGGAGTGTCTTCGTGTTTTTCAACGTTTTAACTGCCTGGAAAAGTTCAAATATTTATTTGAAGACATTACAAACTCATGATAGTGTTGTCAGTGATTTTGATGCTGTGAGTAATATTATTATACTTGTAGTAAAACAACCTTCCCTGTCTGTTTGTTATGGAATTTTACCTGTAGCTACCTGTATCATTGATAATGTGTTCAAGACAGGTTTCTTGACTCCCCTATAGGAGTGACATACATGCAATTGTATATATAGACACATAAGTGCATACATGTATGTACTGCAGGAGGTCTAAGCTCTACTAATATAAAGCTGGTTTGGATTGGGCTCAATCTTACCCTGGTGGTTAATGCTTTAACAGTACCCAGGTTACATTAACATGTAACTAATGTGTCTGGCATGAACTGTGGCTATTACACTTTTGTTATATGGAACCAGGAGGACAATGCCAAGTTTCTCCGAATGTGTTATCCTGTAAGAAGTCTATTTATCTGTATTCAATTCAGTGAAAGTCAGCTCTAAAGTAAAGTGGGAGTGTCTCGTGGACATTAACAATTCCAGAACTACTGTGACCAAATTTTTTTTTTAGAACCAGCTGTTGTGTATTCAGTTTTAGGAGACATTTATGGTTGCATTATTGATTCTACTTATATCTTGTTTGTCTAGTGAGATAAGAAATTGAAAGCAATTTGGCGAAGCTAGATGATTTATGTGTTGATGCATTATAAAAGCTTTCATCAGGATTTGAAACCTGCATTGATTTATTGCGAGGAGATTTAACATGTTTATGTGTGGATTGACTACATGTATTACCTTTCTATCACGAATGTAGTAACCACTTCTCAAGGACAGCTGTTTCCATTTAATTGTGAAGTATACTCAAGTTACATGTGTTGGGATTTTCTTAAATTATTGATCGAAAATTTCAATTTTCTTAGGGGGGAATTGATTTAGTACCACCAGTGCTATTTATATTCTAACAAGAAGTCTGTACATGTAAGCCTGAATTTAAGCTTTGTATGACATCGTGTTATTTAATAGCACTGGATTTTTAATTATTGGACAATGACAGAAATGTGATTTAGGCAGTGGAATTTAAATTTGTTCTCGACAAAATATATTTGTCAGAATTTTCTTTGTTATACGTTGTAACACTGTATGAAATGATCCTTAAGAAACCCAGTGGGATCATAATTTGCTTATGTTGTGTTGGACGTAGTTATTTTTCAACCTGACACTGCTATTTTTCTTTGAAGTGAAAGAAGTGTGAAATATATTTGTTAGGAATTACCTGGAATATTGAGATATTGTTCAATGTAGATCAAGTGGATTCAGTTGAATGGATTATTGCCAGGTTTTGTTGTCCTGTATAATCTCCATGTACATCTTGTAACAGACAGTTTAATTGGATTTGCCATGTGTTCCTCTTTCGGACGTGTACGAGTGATTTAACAGGAAGAATTTGAGAAATATCTTACTGTGGACTTTAGAAAGAAGGTATCATTTGGTCAATGGATCTGCTCTAGGCATATCTAATTTCCTTTCAGCAGGGTGAAAAGCCTGGAAAAAATCTTGAAAAAAATATTGTGTATATTTCAAGTGTGATTTGATGAATTGATGAGCAATTTAATAACACAATTAAAGAACAGTACCCATCTCTGACAGGCTGGTATCAAAGAGAATCCTTCAAGTACATGCTTGGTGCCGTGGTGTTTTATTGAAATATTTCCTAAAGTGTAATCTGAAATTCAAATACAACAGGCAAGTTCTACAGCCAACTGGATCATTTGTACTGACATATTTGATGTTTTTAAATCAATTGTCGTCACAAGTCCATGTTGCTATGTGTAAAAGTGTTGCGATATAGGCAGACTGCTCACCAACTGAATTGTCAACTCTAAAAAATCTACATGTTAGTTTAAAATTTCAGCTTTTTGCTCTGTATTTTTAATTGCCTCATTTATGACAAATACTGTACAGAAATTTTCACTTTAAATATCTGAAACTTTTTTCCAACTGCTGTACTGTTGTTCTGAAGTCAGCTTTAAGCTCTTCTGTATGAAACTGTGTGTATGTTTTGCTAAAAAAGGGAGTTTAGACAGTGTTTGAGGAAACCCATGTTATAACCGCGCCTCTCCGTCAACGAGAGAGGAAATCAGGGCATACATTCAGCACGTCCCTCCTGCTCTGTGTGGAGGAATTGAGGTCAAAACGATGCTTCGTTATGTGAAGTTTGTGTACCGGTCAGCTACAGGCCAGGCAGACACAGGTAAACGTTCAAAGGTAAGCCTTTTGAGAATGTGTTTTTATTCTTTTTCAAGCTATAACGTCTGTTGAATCTACTTTGTAGGCTGTTAATGTTATGTCACTTTGTAAATGTCACAGATTTAAAGACACATACATGAATGTCTTGTACATACTTTTCTATAAACATGGAATTGATGCTTTATAGTACATAGAGGGACATGTTATGTATGATGGACTTAAACATGATTTGTTAGCCGGTTAAACTAAGGGTAGAATAGTTTAAGCTACCTCAAACTGTCAGTAACCTGCAATGGAGGTACATGTATATAAATTGTCCAACATAACAAATCGCTTCATGTTTTAAGATTATTAGTGGGCTACTCTTGAAGTCCATGGTCCACATAAGTGAAATACCGTTAAGTATCAAAGGCTGTATGTTCTGACTGAAGCCATGTTGTTATTATTGAAAGTGAAATACCGTTAAGTATCAAAGGCTGTATTTTTTGACTGAAGGCATGTTGTTATTATTGAAAGTGAAATACCTTAAGTACCAAAGGCTGTATGTTCTGAATGAAGCTATGCTACATGTATTTAAAAGCTATTTAACACTAGTAGACAAACATTTCTAACAAGTGTAGCAATGTTCTCCAAGTGTAGCAATGTTCTCCAAGTGTAGCAATGTTCTCCAAGTGTAGCAATGTTCTCCAAGTGTAGCAATTTTCCCCAAGTGTAGCAATGTTTTCTTTTCTTTTCATTAGAGGAAGATAACTTTTGTATGTGAACAAAACACTTCATCTTCATCTTGTGATTGTATTAGTGTAGTAATTGCTGTTGGTTCATTGTGTGATTGAAATACCCTTGAGCACTTTTATGGCCTACTAATTGATAAACCAATCATCACAGACATAGGAGCCACTGGTCGTGGCTTAGTGGTAGCGTGCGTGCTTCCTAATCCTACTCGAATTTACCCTTCACAGGATTGAGTCTGCTGTCAATCATCAGGTATATGAGTGAGACATGATGTGGCTCTGGCACAGCAATAGGGCAATAAACAGTGTGAAGAGGACAATCTGTTGTTATATAACTGAAATACCCTTGAGTACGACATTAAACCCCAATAAAACAGGCAAACAGACATAGGAAAAACATTTTGATCAATTTGATGTTTCTTTTATATCCCGAAAAATCTAGCTTGTGCTTTCCTTATTTAAAATCTTTCAAAACAAAATTGCAAACAGCATAAAAATGATGGAAAACCATCCTTAATCTTAATTTAATTGTTAATAGTTCTCTGTGAAATCCCAATTTCCCAAATGTAAAATCTTTAAAAGAAATTTAATAAGTCTAATTCTGTATAAAGCTTGTTAAATGAACACATGAATGATTTTCTGAGCTGAAACCATGCAATATGTCTTGAAATTGTGACCCACTTGCTGAATAATATGTGATTATCAAAAAAACATGTTACCTAGTGACATCTTTCTTTCTGTGTCTAACGGTTTTTGCATTATCCTGTCTTGTTTGATTATGTTGACAGTGGGGTTGAAGGTCGGCCTACTAATCCTACATGGATGTTACATAGTGCTTATGGCTAAAAGTCTGACAGGTCTTGATCAAATGAGCCCCATGAGGGAGCAGGTGGGCCATGGAATACTCCCTCGGCTTCCTTTGTCGAGGCGAGAAAAGAGGTTGCTTTGTGTTGCCCTGGTGTTCGCAGAGCTAAAGGGTAACGAGAAGCAGATTTGTTTGTGATGTTCTGTATTTCTGTCCATCGTCATATAAGTGAAATACCCTTGAGTACGACGTGAAACACCAATCAAACTAACAAACAAATTGATCAAACGATGTGGCAATCATGGTTGAAGGTTTTATAGGTTTTCCCATTGGTTTTCCACCTTATACGTTAGGAACAGCGTGAAATGGAAAAATGTTGTGATTATATAAGTAAAATACCTTTTGAGTCCAATGTTAAACCTAATCCCCTAATCAAACAAACAAACAAACAAATCCCCTAAATATAATGACATTGTACTCCAATAGAAAAACAGTAAGACAAGTTGCAAATTGTCATCGTACATCGTCATGTATGGGCAAAATACCATGTTGTCAATCAGTCAGTCAACGAACCAATCAAACCATGCTATTTGAAGATTGTAAAAGTCTCCCATTTTCAATATACATGTAGCTTGTTTTTTTACCCATAATAGATATTTGAATCTTTATTTACTTATTGAAGAGGATCTAATATATCTTCATGTTTAAACTGGTATTTCTCCTGAGTGTCAAGACGATTTAAAACTTTTTTGTGGTTTTCTCAAACTCTGACAAGCTGTCTTTTTATGAGGAGACATGTATTCAGTGAAGTTTGTGTGTCAAAGCTGTAGATTTCACTTTCACAGCTTTGATTGACAGCTTGTCTACAACCACAGCTCAGGTATCCTTATAGACCTAGGTGACAGGGAGTTTGAAAATATCAATAGAAAACAGGTTTACAATAGGAGTATCAAATGAAAGGGGTGTATTTTTTAATGCATGTTTTCGTTAACATGTTTATGTGCTCCTACCAATTTTGTTCATATTTGTATGGTTTAAAACGGGGGGTAGGGAAGAGTGTCCTGTTGCTTTCATTTCACCTTTATAAGGGGTGACATGGGGTGTTGCCTCTTTGTTTTTGGGTCTTCTGAATAATTGTCTAGTTTTTGTTTTTTGCCAGTGGCTTCAAATGAATGAAATAACCTTACGTGCAGTAGAAAACCCCCAATGATACAAATAGGCTGTAGCATTTTACTACATCATTTCGTAAGAGTGTGAGATTAACATAGCTTCCTTGTCAGAGACCCCAGCTGAATGTGTCTCCTCATTCAGTCAGTGACCTCTATGGCATATAGGCCTGTGGCTTAGTGGTTGCGCACATGCTTTCTAAACTGAACCTGTTTCAATTTACCGTTCACGGGATCGAGTCCACCTGTCGGCCTTCAGGTATATTAGCGAGTCACATGTTGTGGCTCTGGCAATCGCAAGGGTGGTTTTTACGAGGTTTCCTCTCGGTTTTCCACCGTAATAACTAATAAGGTAGGTGCAGTGTGAAAAGGACAATCCACCGTCATATAAGTGAAATACTGAACAGTTCATGGTGGCCGTGTATTTTCAATTTTGAAACCATATATAAACTACATGTACCATGTACTCAGTACTGTACACAAGTGTAAATAAACCAGAATTCTGGTAAAGATGAACAATTCATGATGACTTTGGTGAGAATACTTTAATAAGGTCATGTATTTGAAAATATTATAGCACTCTGTAATTTATGATGTCAAATTGAAATTCATTAAATAATTAAAATTTTGATCCTTTGTACAGGATTTCAGAAATACTTTTTTCTTGTCCATGCGTTTTACCATCGACATAATATTATATATAATATATGTAGACTAAGAATTACAACAGTCTCTCATATTGACTTTGTAACAGGTCAGTTTAGAGTTCTTTTATATTGTTGAGATATTAATCACCCAGGGTTATGTGTTTTGATGTCACTATCAGTGTTTGCCTAGTAACAGTAGAATGTATTTTCTTACACAAACTTACCCAATGTGCTTTTGTGTTTAGGCATGCATCCTTTTATGGAAGCAAAAGAAATCTTGTACAAGTTTTTACATTACACATAAAATTATGTAGACTATGAAGAAAATTTCAGTTTTGACACATGAGCAGATAGAGGGAGATTCATGTTGCCCTGGTGCTCTTGCTACTAAGGGGCAACAGGAAGATGATCTGTTTGTGATATCTTTATTGGGCCCTGTGATTCTTCTGTGTTGTATGTTTTATAGTAAGAGTTTGTTTTATGGACATACAATTTCTGGATTTATTGACAAGTTTTTGTGCAGATGCTTGTATCGTTTCCAAGCTTATAATATAAGCCGACTGAATAGGTTTTTATCGCAGAAGTCAAAGATTTTTTTTATAGGACAATGATTTAGTCTAACTATAAATAGCCACAAATACAAAAATACAGTGTTAAGGGATCATTTATTAGTTCAGTAATAGTCATATAAAGTGAAATGCACTTAAGTACATCAATGGTGTTTAACACCACTGATTCTACATTGTATACACATGCCAATTAAATAATGCAATGTGAAAGCTCAGTTCTTGACACTTTGTTTAGAGAGTAGCAATCCTGTCTTAGCTTAGCACTGGAGGAAGATTAACATTCCAATTGTGTCAATTAATGTTGGAATACATCGCCTGTGTAGTTTGTATAAAATGAAATACCCTTTATGAAAGCTTTAAAAAAAAACAATCAATTAATTGATTGGAAATTGGTATGGTCAGGTTCTCTAAGTTACATAGCAGTGGTGGCTATTTCTACCACACATCAAACTTAGCAAGCACTTGACATTTTATGGTTGTACTGCTAGTTTGTGTGCATAATCTGCTTAAAGAGGCCACAGACTTCATGTAACAGGAAACACACAATGCATATAACGCCAATAATAAATCAATCAATGTGACCCAATAGTTTAATAATAGCCATGATAAAATATCATAAAATGTGAAGTGTTTTGCTTTTCTGGGAAATTGATGTTCCTTCAATGCTATAAAGGAAAGGAACATGGTTATTCATAGAACACACTAGCCTTTTCCTTACAGCCAAAATAATGTGTACAACAAGTACATGTATAATGTGTACAACAAGTACATGTATAATGTGTACAACAAGTACATGTATAATGTGTACAACAAGTATAATGTGTACAACAAGTTAATTTCCAGTAACAAGGATATAAAAAGGTGGTTAGGTAAGGTTCATTTTTTTAATTTATTTTCTTTTTAACTAATTATGTAAAAAATTATATCTGAAAAAAAGATTAACAATTGTTATGTTAGGCTTTGCTTTAGGCTAGATGTACTTCCTTTATTAAATAGTAGTGTATTCAATGATAATACAACAAGATCACATTCCTTTTCCCAAGAATGGCAATGACAAGAATATAAATGCTGAATGCTTTCAATATTTGGGAGGTAGGTAGAGTTACACGAAACCAATAAATGATTATTGATGTCCTTACTCACATACGTAGCCCAAAGTTTCTTGTAAAAAGTTCTCCACTTTTGGTAATATTTCATCTTAATAATAGAAATGAATGAGTGCATGTTATTCTAATGATGCTGAGCAAATTCCGCATTTCCTGCCAACATTGTGAGCTACACACCTGGTCTGTGGTTAGCTTGTCTGACTACTGATGCTACTTCAATTTACCTTTCATATGTTTGAGTAGGACAGTGAACCTTAGGTTTATGTGGGGGTGACTCCGGCAATCTGAATCTAGGTAATGGTTTTTATGAGGGTTCCTCTTGGTTTTTTCACCATATAATATTTATGTAAGGCAGATTAGTATTCTCTCAGTTTTCCATTGTATTCACATTGTAACTAAGGCAGACTATAAAGGACTGTACAACCTGCTATTAAATTTGTGAAATATGGTACCATGTTTGTTATATATGTGAAATACCCATGTGTACATGAAAGTAAACTCCAGACAAATAAAAGTCACACCATGGCTTACAGCTGAACAATGATGTGATGGATTGTGAAATGGCTGTACACCACCCAATACACAGTAAACCGTAGATCAAACTATGATTTTACCATGTAGATGTGTTTATTTTACTGTTACAGCTGTCTGCAATACAGCATGTGTTTAGTACTTCCTTCCACTGGTGGGTGTGGACCAAAAGTCCACTTGTATATGTATGGATTAGTCTGTACAGGGTAGAATCAACATGTAGGAAATGTTTCTAAGCCGTCTTGATATTGGCAGTAACATTACAAGCAAACTGATAATAAAATGTGTTTTTGCATAACATTAGGGGAATGTACTTTTTCTGCAGCACAACTTTTTTGAAACATTTCTTCTTGTGATAATGTGGTTATTTTATTTTGTAAGAACAATTGCGTTGTGCAAGTAGTTTTTATTTGGCCCAAGAAATCTTCTAGTTATATGTGGGTGGTGGTGGTATGGCCTTGACTGTAAACTCTAGAGAATGTGCTTGTCTGGTCCACATATCCCCCTTTGGTGCACATATCCCCCTATGATCCATATATTCCCCTTTATATCTCTCAGGTCACTGGTCCCAGTCTCATGGACCCCATGTGGCTTGGTTTGCCAGCAACCAATGCAACATCATTGGTTTTCTGGATTAATTTATCACCTGTAACCCCATTTTCCTCCCACAATAATGCTGGCCTATGATTGAATGCGACATTAAACATGAATAAAATGATTAATCATCTAATATATACTTATCATTTAAACATTTCATAGTCCTAACTCAACACAAACAAGAGAAAGCTTTTTGGATATCTTGTTATCAAATTCATACGGCAGTTATATGTTGGGTAATAGCACATGTACACCCTATGTGTGCGGTTTCTTTTATAGCTCCATTTAATAGTCACTATAAACTTTGAGAAAGTGATGTATTTACAACATGTGTCAAACATATATGATTTAACTATACGGAAACTCCCTTTAGTTCCTTTAAATGGTCTGCTAGCATGGG
This sequence comes from Mopalia muscosa, assembly GCA_031763545.1. Taxonomy (NCBI): domain Eukaryota; kingdom Metazoa; phylum Mollusca; class Polyplacophora; order Chitonida; family Mopaliidae; genus Mopalia; species Mopalia muscosa. The sequence goes on along the minus strand of JARFOD010095095.1, from coordinate 6,249 downwards.
GTCTTATACCAGGATTGAATCGTGCCAGTTGAACAGTAGTACTGTAAACCTGTTACTCACAAACTCAACCATTTGTGTTTAGAATTGAATCATTGTTTAACTGTATCTTTGTTTAATTGAATAATTGTTTAATTGAATAATTGCTGATCAAAACCGATAAGCTGTATTCAGCTGGACCAGAATTGGTGACCTGAAATTTGGTTAGTGTTTTTAACGTTAAGAGGTAAGGTTGTATTTTGTTATCCATTCTCTTTTCAATTCAACATATTTGTTGTACTAAATACCCTAGGCATGCTACAAAGATCTGTCAAATCATCATTTCATTCAACTTTGGTAAATCTCCTGATGATTTGTCTGCTTTAGTGCTTTAGACATTTCATGATTAAAGTTCTTGGCCTAAGTTATAACATCATTTGTCTAGGGCTTTATTGACAAATCCTGATGTTCCATTATCAAACAGTCAGTACTTGTTTTCTTATACTGAATGTACCATCTCTTTGTCTAAGTGTTTGGACTATTTTTAAAAAAAAATTGTCATATTGAATGATAAAGACTTTTTGGCATTCTACGAGTTTCTACATAATTTTCCAGCAGCTAGAGCCAGACATATTGGAAGGGTTTTTTGTTACTTACCCTGAAAAATAAGGGATAATTCGTTTTGTACAGGCCGGCGGTTGGAGGGAGCTTCATGATGCCCGGTTGCTCTCAGAGCTAAAGGGGCCTTTTAGGCTGGCACGTCGTCATATAAGTGAAATACCCTTGAGTATGACATTAAACCCCAATAAAACAAACAAACAATCGTTTTGTACAGAATTACGTGTTACATTGTAGAATGTAAGGACGTCTCAACACATATGGTGGGCTCAGTTAATGGCAAATTACATATATTTCTATGAGCGAAAAAGGAGACCACATTGACATGGAGCAGAATAAACATCCTTTATTTCACTTTATTAGTATTGTTGTATGGTATCAACATAAATCATGTTAACTCATTTTAATCTATGTGATTTGACATCGCCTCTTTTGTCTTTTAATCTTCTTTTGTCACCAGTTCTGTCAAGGGTAGTATTTTGTGGATTCTGTCTTGATGGCTTGACATAATATAAGCGAAATAACCTTCAGTGTGACGAAACACCCTGCCAAAATAAGAATGAATCTTGGTGGAAATGTTATACCTTCACTCATATTAGGTGCTGTGGGAGCCCTTGTTGTCCTCATATCTAAGAGGTGATGTCATGTGAGTGGAATAACCTTCAGTGTGACGAAACACCCTGCCAAAATAAGAATGATCTTGGTGGAAATGTTATACCTTCACTCATATTAGGTGCTGTGGGTATTTGGGAGGGAAGCCCTTGTTGTCCTCATGTCTAAGAGGTGATGTCATGTGAGTGGAATAACCTGAAGTACAGTGTAAAACCCCAAATAAACCAACAACACTAACCAGATTGCTTGCCTAATTAAAAAAAAAATTATAAAATTTCTGGGTTTTATGTTGTATTGTGTTAATTTAGAACTTTACCCATCCAACAATGATAAGAGATATTATAGAAAGAATAAATCTGGTCTATATGCTAACGTAACATTTAATATGACGTCAAACACTAAGCAAATTGACACTCCTTTCACCAGTTTATCAAATGATTAAGTGCCGAGGTTCAGTGCATTGTCAGAAAGGGAAATTACTTCTGTTATATCCATTGATTTTTCTGAAGAGTTGCTTCCCTTGGAATTTGCTTTATAAAGTCTTTAATCATAAACACCTAATAAATACTAAATAGGGCTACAAATATACCCCCCAAAAATAAGATGTGGTAATTTTATTGTTGTTGCTCACTTCATGTATCATGTAAGTGGTAAAGGCATTTATGCAAAGTGAATGCAGTATGAACACCATATATTAGCCTTTCCACTGACAAGCTTAACATAATAGAGTAAGGTGACTACTACAAAGAAAGACGAAAAATTCATATTGACTCAATATTTCGGTTTATTATCAAACCATCGAGTCAATATGAATTTTTCGTCTTTCTTTGGAGTAGTCACCTTACTCTATTGTGAACACCATACTATACAGACTTCTAAGTTCTAACCTAGTATATATTAACAATCCACTGAGAGAGAAAAACAAATGTTGATAGTAAGTGTTGAAAAAAAAAATTGACATTGACAAAAAAATTTAACCTCTAAAGTTAAATGAGATTATGTTAGAATTAGTAAACAATAAAAAAGTCCAAAAAAGAGAAATTAAACACAAGGAAAGAAGAAAACCCCAATGAGATGCTGGCAAGGAAAAATGTATACCCATAACAAAAGATGTGCCGTTTACATCATCAACCTTACATGTAGTTCCCAAAAAAACATTCTACCAGAAATTTCTTCTTATGTGATACAGATATTTTATGTGTCATAACAACCTCAAACAGATTTTCCCCATTGGAAAATGTGAACCATGGTAAAGACATCAGTCCAGTAACAATGTGCTCAAACTTCCATAAAACTGAACAAACTGATAGATCTGATAGTGCTATAGGAATTTTGCAAGATGTAAGTGTAGACATAGGGCAATGTTTGGAAAATGATGACTGCCTATCTAAGTTAACTATAGCAGACCAAGCCATTTCTAGACTTAGTGGATTAAACACTGATGCACAAGATTGTGATTTTATGCCATATTTATGTATTCGTCAATATTTATCAGAATATTACTGCCTACACTTCCTAAATGTTTTTAACTATATCCCCAAAAATGTTTTGTCATGTTCTCCCCTAAATTCCTGTACCTTATATTCTAAAGGAGAAAATCAGACATTCAAACACTTCACATTACCAGACATTCATTTTCACAAAACCACAGTAGGTGTAAATGCTTTTAATTTAGCATCAAAGGGACTTAAACTTGGACATCTTAATGTTCAACATATACTTCCTAAAATGGATGAACTGAAATCACTTCTTTCTCCACCTAATAATAATATTGACATATTCGGCTGTACAGAAACCTTTCTGAAATCTAAGGTACCAAACTCACAAATAACGATATCAGGCTTTAAAAGAGAACGTAAAGATAGACCTAAAAAGGGAGGGGGAGGGATAGTTTTATATATTAAAGATGAGATTTCCTACAAAAGACGAAGAGATCTTGAAAATGAAAATATTGAAATTGTGTGGATAGAAACCGAAATTCCCAAAATTAAACCAGTATTAATAGGATGTTTGTATAGACCACCAGAATCTAAAGTTACCTGGATAGATGAATTTGAAAAAATGATGGATGTTGTTTATGTTGAGAGCCGAGAAATAATTCTAATGGGTGATTTTAACATTAACCTTGCTGGAAATACATGTACAAACAAAAAATGGCTCCACACTGCAGAAACTTACCATCTTCACCAAATAATAAAAGAACCGACACGCATATCCAAAACCTCACAAAGTCTGATTGACCATATTTATGTCTCAAATATTGAAAAAGTAAAGAAAACAGCTGTTCCCAAACTATCCCTAAGCGATCACTATCTAGTCTGCCTAGTGTACAAAAGTAACCATCAGAAAATCTCAAACCATGTACATAAAACTGTTAAATATAGACATACTAAAAACTTCAATGGAACTGAATTCTTGTTGGATCTTTGTAATAAGCAATGGTCCACCATAAATGTATCAAATACTGTTGGTGAAGCCATCGATACATTTACTGAGTTATTTAGAGAAGTTTTAGATAACCATGCCCCTTTTTGTGAAAGAAGAGTCAAAAGTATCAAGCTCCCTCATTGGTTACATGATGAAGATGTAACTGAAGCCAGAAAAAAAATGAGATTTTCTTCATGCGCAGTAGGACTATGACAATGGAAGGAAAAGGCGTAATAAAGCCAATTGTCTTGTACATAATCCAAAGAAACAACACTTTGAAAATTTACTAAAACAAAACAAAGGAAAAGCTGACAATTAATGGAAAATTATGAGATAAATCATTCCAAGCAAACACAAAAAAGTGCACTCACAAAAATGGTGGAAACTTGGTTGGCAGCAATAGACTGTGGCAACTTTGTTGGATGTACTAAGCTGGATTTCAGAAAGACTTTTGATACAGTTGGTCATAATAATGTCATTAATGAAATGAAAGTATATAAATTCGACAAAACTGCCCTGAACTTGTTTAAAAGCTATATGTTTAAAAGAAAACAATGCGTTTATCCTGACAACCACATGTCCGATCCAAGCAGGTGTACCACAGGGCTGAAGTTGAAGGAATCCTAGACAAAGACTTAGACACAATAAAAAAAAACTGGTGCGAACATAACAAAATGTATATTCATATTATGAAATCAACAGCTATGTTACTTGGTAGAAAATCACAACTTAGAAAAGACACAGCGAAGACACAAAATTATTGGACTGTACATAGATGCTGATTTAAACTGGCCAGCCCACATTGTCTTATGTGATAAAATGTCTACAATGTCTATACAGATATAAACACTTACTAAATGCCAATGCTAAACTTTTATTCTACAATTCAGATGTGCTACCTCATATTGAATATTGCAGCACAATCTGGGGTTTTGAATACAAATACCAAATAGATAGACTAATAAGGACTCTACCGCGAGTCAGGGGCAAAATTTTGACTTTTTTTTTTTTTTGCCTTTCTGAAATCTTCTTATCATAATCTTGATAATGCAAAAAGTTTGACCAAAAAATGTAGTATTTTAGAATGTCACCTCCCTGCTGACTATTACCACAAACCAATTAGCGAAAGGTCCACAGACCAATTACATGATCGTTGGGGATGAGCATTTGAGCCGAACAGTAGACGTGGGGAACAAATGTTTATGGGTGGTAGAACACCCATTTATACGGACTACTCACGCCTCCAATAGGACTCATACTGTTCGTCATTAACAAAGGTGTGTACGTAATCTGTGATACCGACGTCTGTAAGATTTTGGAGTTAAAACTGCCCCTTAAATTTGTTTGTTTGTTTGTTTGATTGGTGTTTAACGTCGTAATCAAAGGTATTTCACTTATATGACGACGGACACAAATACAGAACATCACAAACAAATCTGCTTTCCGTTACCCTTTAGCAACAGAAAGCAACCTCTTTTCTCGCCTCTTACGATCGACCAAGGAAGCCGAGGGAGTATTCTGCAGGGCCATGGCCCACCTGCTACCTCACGGGGCCTGTTAAAGATCGTGGGTTACAACGATAACAAAAATGACAGCATTTTATACAGATGAGAAATTACTCAGCATGCATAATAAACATGATAAATACTTTGAGGAGACAGTGAATGGAAAAAAACAACAATTGGTTGGGGTTTTAGCTGGGTTCCGAGCACCTGACCTGAATATCCTGAAACCCCTGTAGATTGCTCGATCTACATGTACCTCTGCCAACAACTCATTAACAATGATAGATGGTATATGCCCTAGACAACTGGTAATCTCTGAAGCATGACCAGCTTCTGCTAGTAGAGAATTTCTTAATCTGTAAAACACTTATATTTTATGCTGATGAGACTTCAAAAGTGTCCCATTTTTATCATCAGCATTTTATCAAATTAGGTATGCAAAGATTGAATTCTAGTGCATCAGCATTGATACAGGTAAATGATCACAATCTAGATGAGCCTGCAACATTCACTGACAGGACCACAAGGTTTATAAACACTATTACAGAACTAATGGAAGCTGTTACTCTGTATTTTAGAGATTCGTGTCATGAGGTACGATGTAACTGGTACATTGTTTGACTCTTTGTTTGATTGGTGTTTAACGTCGTACTCAAGGGTATTTCACTTATATGATAACGGATTGTCCACTTCACACTGTACACAGCCTTATTATGTTGGGAAACCTTGTAAAAACCAGCCTGGCAATTGCCGGAGCCATATCTTGTGACTCAGTCATATACTTGATGGTTGACAGATGAACTCGATCCAGTGAATGGTAAATTGGAGTAGGATTAGAAAGCACACGCTACCACTAAACGACAGCTGTGGACCGGTAACTCTAAGGGATTGTAATATAATGTACATACATGTATAATGTAATGTACATCTTAATGTAATGTAACCCTACAATGAACCAGCACAATCCATCATCAGCAATAAGACTGACTGATTGTTGTGTATACAGTATATTATAAATCTCACTGAATAATGTGAAAAGCAATAATTTATCAATCAAAAAATGAATCAATCAAATTCAAACAATAAATCAGCTTTGTGATGCTCAGTGAAC
>JARFOD010095084.1:0-17250 GCA_031763545.1 Mopalia muscosa | reverse complement strand
GGCACGTTCACGTTGAATGTTTGACAGTCGTGGCATTGCAAATCAACGGATAATTTACTGTAAGAACTTGTTTTCCCAAGATGTCAATCTACTGTGCTAACCTGGGCCCAATTTCACGTGTCTCATAAGGTCACATGACTAGGAACGCAAACATGCTTTATCCTTTATGTATGCTGACACGAGCTGCATGCTTGTGCACGTCGGAATAGCTGTGTGTCACGATGTCTTTGACAATGCATTTTCCTCTAATAATAATAATAATAATATCTCTTGTATTAAGTTTCAGGAAATATTTAGAAATTTATGACTGAAGTTTCTTTTTTGACTGAGTATAGATATAAATTGATAATATATTCACGTCACATCGTAGTTAAAATACCGATAAATGTGGCGTAAAACACCAATCAATCAACTCGTCTGATAAACTTCTTAATCGGTGGTTCTACACAGTCATCTCTATGAAGGACTTGTTCAAAAACATGGCTGGCGATGAATAATATTTTCAGTGGATTTGCTGTTTGTCTAAACACAACCATCGTGTAGTAACTCAAAATAGATCTTTCGGAAAACAGTGTTTTAAAAAAGGCGGAACTATAAAAAGTGAAGTACTTATTTTACCAACATCGTGCTGTTTAAAACGCAACAAATTTGAAGTCTTTCATATCAAGATAAATAAGCACATTTCTATTAAGTATGTGCCAAAATCTAAGTAGTCTGAAATAGAGAGTAACATAATTCAGTTTATATTTAATCAAACACCAGGGAGTTCGGTCCATTTAATCGTACTGTTGAGTAGTCAATTATTTAAAAGGGATGGAAGTTATAAAAAGTAAAAAGCCTCATGGCATAGAAAAGCAGAATCATTCATATGCTTATTTTTATTCGGCTTTTTTTTTGGCTTTGGCATAAATTCCGATTGTGCAATAATATTTTAAATTAGCGTGAAGTGCGGCACAGTGTTGAAGTGCCTGGGATCGTGTAGTGTGGAAAGGTTAGCGGAGTTTTGCCACTATGAGGGTTAAACACACGGGTTTGTGATCTTTCAAGTGTTTCCGCCTTTGTCAAATCAGTCAATCTTACGGTATTCCAGCAAACAAGTTAAGCTTTATTATCAGGAACCCACATCAATTGGAGGTATCACACATATTCACATTTAGTAGGTCTTCTTCGCAATACAATTTAACAGTATACCGTTCTAACAGATAATAACAGTGGTACTCAGCTAAATGAGATATCGATATTAACTCCACTACAGGTGTGGGCCGTTAAGACAGCAGAATTTTTACCAGCGACATTGAAATACTCCATTATAACTAAGTTAGATGTCTGTGTGTGACTGGAAAGAAACCACACATGTCATTTAACGGACTTAATTTGGCAAATACAACGACAATTAAAAACAGATCAATCATTAAAGAAATTCCATGATAAACCTTGAAATGCTATTTTAATGCGCTGAATAGGAAAAATAAATGCAATTTCGTGTGTAGGCAAAATGAAGACAAATAAAGCAATATCAACTGAGTTTAGGGGAATGCAGTAATAAATGATGTTAGCATATGAGACCGATGGTGACAACAGCACGTACAGTTTTGCAGTTATGTTTATTATTATCCGTTCTAGATTGTTCGTTTCAATCTGTCTAAAAACCACAAGCTTTTCAAATATTTAATGAAGGAGTACACTAGTACAACAGCAACATAGACATCCAAAAACACACCATTTAGCTCTCAGTGTTCTTGATGGATCTGCCCGGCATACCGATCAACCACGGCCCCTTTGTCCACAGCCCTCCGTATCTGGCGTACAGAATTCGATAGGGTCGTCCTGGAACCGGAATCCTGGAGGACATTTGTGTAGCCAATCATCATGGGCCGCCACCAGGGGGCACTTAAACATCTGTCTGCAGTCGTCTGGATCCCCTACATACAACTCGGTCATATCTTCATCTGCTCTGGCCATCAAGGGTTCGCAGGCACGCATACGTTTTTCTACAACAGTTCGATGCAGTAATAAATACATTATTATGTTGGATATACTACCGAACCATGAATTTTGCCCATTTAAGACATTTTCTTGTTAGTGTTGCATAGATATATACGTTAATCAATGTAACAACATTTGTGTTGAGCGATTCTAACTCATCAATCACATGCGGTAAATACTTATTACATGATAAAAGGCAAAGACCGGCTATTGTCTAAGAGGATCTTTGTTTCTTGTTAAAAAAATTGTGAATCATTAATGTGAGTTCCAAATGTATAAGGTAAATATAGTCACGTGCGACATACTCGTATACTGGAATGTCGACAAACGGAAAATGGTAATTAATCAATATAAATTGATTCGAATCCTGGTTTTACATACTTTCGATGCAGTTCATGTTATACAGTTTCAAATTTTAACAATTTAATTGGGTCATCACTGTGACCAATAGGTTATACTACATATGCACAATCTAACTTGTGTATATAAAGGAGAAAATACACTGGCAGTTGGATTATACTCTTTATTGTTTATATACTATACCTATCATATATAAAGTGTGCACTATTTAACAAACTTCTGGTTACATTAAACCAAAATGTCTGTGATAAGCAAATGTAATTATTAAGCACATCAGTTGAAGAGGATGTACGGGATGTTTGTTAACAATTTTCAGCTCACAAGAACTATTTTGTTTTCGACAAAAGCATATTTGTTTGATTGGTGTTTAATATCGTACTCAAGGGTATTTCACTTATATGACGACGGAGTGTCCACTTCACACTGTACACAGTCTTATTACGGTGGAAAACCGAGAGGAAACCTCGAAAAACCCACCCCAGCGATTGCCGGAGCCACAACGGACGACTCCCTCATATACCTGAGAGTCGATAGACGGACTCAATCCTGTGAACAGTACATTGAAGCAGGATTAAAAAGCACACTCGTTATCAATTAGCCCTGGCCCTCCATAAAAATTAATTTTCTTCAGAAAGTAATAAAAAAAGGATAATATACGTAGCGGCGTTCTTACCATTGAGAGCTTCATAGTCTAGATTAGGATCATCTTCTTCAGCAGAACAGTTGAAGGAGCCGTAAACGTAGGTGTAGACATTGGGGTAACTACAGGTTCCCGTGTGGACGGAGAAATAAGTGGGATCAGGACAAGGCGCCCTGAATTCTTTGATTTCGTTCCCGTCACAAATATAACCCTGTTGACAATCACCCCTCTCTCTGATATGGATGCCTCGTCTGATCTTTCCTGAAGTATCGGCTGTGCACACTATTACATTGTTATGCATGGCACCCACTTTATCCTGGGATTCCACCTGCCACACAAACACCAAAACAAGACATACTGGAACTATCAACATTTTCATGGTGAATTACATTGACTGTGGCAACTCTAAGCTCGGTATTTATACACAATTCTCCGGACTCAAATTGAACAAATATTTTCAGTGACATATAATAACATCATATGAAATTAAGAAACCGCTATTGAGCTATTTTGTATTAACCCCAAAACAAGCATATATTGAGAGAATGTAAATGTCACTTGTACAGTTATGTCACCTAGGATAAAAATTCGTCTGCGAGAATAAAAAAATACCTCACTTAACACAGTCGGATTTATTTAACCTTTCTATAAAATGATTCAATCAGTTGTTTTATTGTCGAATGTCACAATTCCATACGTATCACAATGTCATTTGATAAATATAAGCCACATGTAAAAATGTGACCTCATGGAAGTTAGCTAACTTCGGTTGATATTATGGCCTCCTAGGGATGTTTGGGTAGGAGCTACAAAAATCATCCATGTAGAATATTTATGAAAGAATTAACTTTGAAACAATTATCAGGCGAGAAAATGTTAAATGCCGAGGAAGTGATAGAATGCTTAGAATTATGGCGTGATCTTCAATTAATTTTGGAGGCCCGCGGTTTAGTGGTAGAGAGTGGGCTTCCTAAACTAAACCTGCTTCGATTTACCGTTCACCGGATCGATTTGGCCTGTCGACCATCAGGTATATCAGCGAGTCACTTGTTGTGGCTCCGGCAATCGCATGTTTTTTTTTTTTTTTTACGAGGTTTTCCATCGTAATAAGGCTGTGTAAAGTGTGAAGTAGACAATCCGCGGTGATATAATTGAAATACCCTTGAGTATTAAATCAATTAACTTTGGCGTACGTGTCATAGGCACACTGCAATGGAAATTACGGTAGATGATCGAGCTGCAATGAACATTTTAAAGGATTTATGTCAACAAAATTCATTTTACAACCTAGAATCCTATGATAGAACCGATAATGACAAAATAACTTGTTTCCGACCGCTCCGAACAGCCTTCGCATGGGCTTTATATGTCATACCTGAAACAAGCCTGAGGCGGTTATGCAGATTTGAGAGTCGAAAGCGAGGCTACGGGATAGGTGACGTCAGAGTAAGGACAAGCTTTACGCTGCAATGTACAGCATACGACTGCAACAACTAACTGAAGAAGGGAAGCGACGTTTCTTTTCCTAACTGAAGGATCTATTAACGCAGAAGATAACACAAATTACAAGAAAATGGAAGATCTTTCAATAAAGAATAACATGTTGTGTTGGTCTGGTAAAAATAACCATCTGAACTTAAATGCTGCTTGAATAATTTTTGTGTCTTTTAGAAAATACTGTATACTGTAAACCCTGCTGCTTGGATAACGTAACAGCATTATTCCTTTGTTAGTCAAAGTACCCAGAAGTCAGACAGGGTTTTATCATTACGTTAACGACAGTTAAAACAACTATAGGGGGTCACGTAGGGATTAAAGCTTTGCACTTGAAACAAACTAATGAGCTTCAGATAGATCATAAATAGGCGATAGGGGGTCTTATTTAAAAAAAAAAACAATTCAAATGAAGTGGCGAGACTAGTACAGAAAATCAGCATGTGGTGTTAATTAAATCGGTCTCTGTTAAATTCCGCTTTGTGTCGACGCATTTGTATAGCTTCCAATAATTTCACGTTCGACATGAAACTGCGGATTTGAGTCTGCTGAATGGGAGATATCGGAATAGAAATGTCGCGTCAAAAACAAACGAGAATTTGCCCATCTGTAGAGTCTGCTTCCGTATTAGGTTTTTTCTTTATATTTGGCAACTCATATTAACGTCCCAGGGAAATCCCTGATAAATTGATGTCCATTTTCTTGACTTACAATTGACCACATAAGGTACTACCTAGCTACAGAGTTTAAGCAGTGTTATTGTCTTTCGGATGTAAAAGTAGCACTCAAATCTTCAATTAAATAGACTTTCAAGCTTAATACATGTTTAATAAGCCCGTCGAATAAATTCGGGTTTCTTTTCTTAGGTATACACGAATACAAATGGGAAGAAACTAGAAAGACTTAAGTATGGATAACAACTTCTTAATTTATTGGATACTACGTTTCTATCTCATGAGATAGAAACGTAGTATCCAATAAATTAAGAAGTTGTTATCCACATTTTATGATGGTGATTTTTGTTTGTTTTGATTGGGATTGAACACGGCACTTAAGGTTGTTTTCATCAACTGATGGCATGGCAGAATAAAGCTACCTTCATGTTGCCCTTTCTTTGCAACAACAGCATGACAGCTCCCTCCCAACCACCTGTACCATTATATATAAAGTATGTCATTGAACATGGTGTTAAACAGCAATAGATTTCACCACATTCATAGATTTTGACTCGTTGGGGGAAAGTTCCTGCTCCTCTAATGGTTAACTGAATGGAAACAAGATTTGTTTGTTTGATTGGGGGTTAACATCGTACTCAAGAGCATTTCACTTATATCAGGACGGATTTTTCACTTCAAATAGCACCCCTCATAAAAACCACCCCCGCGATTGCCGGAGCCACAACATGTGACTCACGCATATACCTGATGGTTGACCGGTGGATTCACTATCGTGAACGGTACATCGAAGTGGGTTCAGTTTAGTAAGTAAAACTTTACAACTAAGCCACGACCGCACGCAAAAGGAAAAAAAGAATCAAATTCGTTAATGATGGATTAAATTACATATTGTGATAAATCATTAATACCAACACAACTGTTAAACTACCGTCTCTGTCCTACCCAGGTTTACGGACTCAAGTGCCTGATCAACTATCTCACAGCGTGCACCTCAGCGTCATGGCGCCAACTCATAGTTCAAAAAGTATAATTATACGAGTTATAAATGTACGAGTGTAATTTGAATTTGTTACATCATAGTACCAGCGTAAACATGCAAATACGAATTAGTAACGGATTGTTCTGTCTTTCTGTATTGCCAATGGTGTTGAGGGTAGTTTGGACTTGTTTCCTTAAGTTTAACATTAAACACCAGTCAAAATAACTTAAATTATCCAGAACATCATGTGTACGCCAAGGCATGGGTTTGTAATATTGCACTAACATGTTATAATTGTTGGTGAGAAAAGTTAGTTGGGCTGGTAAGCAACATGATAATCTGATAATGTAAAACATACTGCACAACAGTTAAATTGTGAACGATATAGTAGGATGACAATTTTAATGAAAATTTTCGATGACCAGAGTAAAATGATAAACAACTGAAGATCATATATATATATATTTTTTTTTTCAGCTTCAGATATACATGAAAAATATATATCAAGGAAGGTATAAACCGCGCACCTATACCTGTTTTACCCCCAGAACATAATATTTACAATAATTAAGACAGTGCATGGGTATTAATTAAACGAATATTGCACAAATTTAGTGTTTTAAGGGTTTACTATATACAATTTGTTTTATAAAAATATATTGTTTTTATAAGACATATATTGACTTAATTTCCTTTCTTTTTTTAACATTCCGTTCTCGTCACTCACACACGCACCAGTATATTTATATCCACACACACATGCCATATATATATAAATACACATACTCAAACAAACATTATTACCAATATATACTTATAAATATAATTATGCCAAATGATTTATATAATTGTGCTGAGATAAAAGAATGTATAAAAGCTAAATAACTTTACAATTACTACATCTGCATCAAGTAACCCATGTAAAAGTGTTTTCTGTTACAAAATGTGTTTCAAGTTTACACTTATATATATTTGACAGTCTTCTTTTAAAAGAATTGATAGATATATTTAAGTTTCTCATATCCACTGGAAGTTTATTCCATAATACAGCTCTCTAAAGTAAAATGAGCGTTGATATAGTTTAGTCTTCGGAAAGGCAGCAGTATCCTTGACTGAATTAGCACGAGTGATTTTTCAATTACCTTTATGTAATTTTGTAAATTCCGGTATAAATAATTGATTTTGTTTCATACATTTTATTGGAAAAACAAGGTCCGAAATTTCGTGTTCAAATGACAGCGGATCATCGCCGCTTTAATAAGCCGTTTCTTATAACCAGAGAAAAGAATCATTCAATATGAATTTTTCAGCAAGTCGTTGGGACTCATTCCAATCCAAGCAAAGAAGCCTTGTCGGTAGGAGACCAAACTGGGGAACAATAATCTAAAATACTTCGGACATAGGTACGGTATAACAAACGTTTTGAAGACTAGTTTGAACTATGTACATTTAATAAGGCCGCAAATTCTATTCGCTTTACCAACAACTTTTTTAACATGCTGAGCCAGTTAAGATTTTTTAGTGATTTCAACTCCGCAAATCGAATCGCTTACGTCCAATTGGACACCATTCACGGAGTAGTGAAATTGTATTGGGGAAGGCTTTTGGGTAACTTTGGGTACAGTGCATTTATTCTCCCACATGTCCCACATATCACTCCATTTAATGACGTTTTAAAAATCAAGCTGTAATTCAAGGCAATCGTCAACAGTTTTTACGTGACGTATACATTTACTGTCGTCATCATAGAGGAAAACTGATGTTTTGTTGGATAATCAAAATGGTAAGTCATAAATATATAACAAGAATAACAAAGGTCCCAAAATGGACCCTTGTGGTTCTCCGGATACCACTGACAGCCAATCAGAATGATGACCAGTGGATACTACTCTCTGAGTCCTTTCTGAAAGGGAATCCGTGAGCCACGTATGGAGATTACCATGAAAACCATACAATGTTAACTTATGAAGCAATTTGTTATGTGGAACCGAGTCAAATGCTTTACAGAAATCTATGTTTAAGATTCTAATAATAAAATAGTGTCGGACAGTCACACTCTTCGATACTTAATAATCGTTGATATTTGTTGGTAGGGATAATGTTAAAATGTTATTTATCGGCCTTCAGAGTTGTGATTTGGGTATCCATGCTAGTTGTATAATGCACTGCGGAAAGTGTTATTCGTTTCATAGACAGCATGACATCGCTAGTTAATCAGGCGTATACGCGCCATTTAACAGGTACCTGGACTTATTCGCAGTAGATTGATAGTAGTGTGCCATAGATGCCTAGATCTGTATCTCTGGAGATCAATCATACAATGTTACATACCGGTAGCGGCCTTATTAAGCAGTACCACGTAACCAGTATACTTTATAAATGGATTGGGGTTTTTTACACAGAGCAACAAATTTAATAATTAAATTAAAAATAAAAACCAATTTGCACTCGCCATTATAGGTTTAACCTAATTTCATATTATAGATCCGAGAACAAAAAAGTTAATAAACATGGATGAATAATGACACCAGAATATACAAATATCATGTTTGTTAAAGTATCAGTTATTTTATCGTAAATACCGACCATTATTATTGCGGCCTGGTGTTGGTTGATCAAAGCTCGGTAAAGGGTTTGTTAGATGAGGTAACGTTGGAATAAATTTCTATTAGTCTCATATAATACTCTGCCAAACCAGTGTGGTTTACAAATTATGAGAAACAAATTTTGATTGGCTAATTTACGCCATGCGCTCATCCAAATACTTATGGGGGATGAGCGCATGACGTTAATCAGCCAATCAAACTTTGTGCCAGATTTATTTTTCAAGCAGAGCAGCTCGAGCTGATACCGTGGTTTGAATAATTACCTGTTTCCATGTTTTCATTGCAGTATTTTAGGTTCTTTAACATTATTATTGATATTTACTGCCTTACATACACTTTATTCTTGTCATCGCGTATTAAAACATTAATTTGAAATACATTTATGATGGGACAACACGTCTTTTGCGCATATCTCGTGTTAACCGATAAACGCTTTTATATCAGGGCACAGTAAATTTTTAGTTTCTCTACAGAAAGTCGGCGTTAAATATATTTTTCGGTAAAAGAGCTCCACGCAAATTGATTCCGGGACTAAAAATCATCGCAGAATCAATTTGTGTGGGGTCCTCTTATTACGTGGCATCATTCTCTCTTCGACACCAACGCCAACTATCATGCTAATAGACCTCTGAAGAACTACGCTCCAACATGCAGCGGTTTTGAAATTTATTTACTATGGACTGTCCATTTTAACGGTTAAATGACAGTTTATATATATTTTTGAAGAAAAAAAAGAAAAACGCTGTACGTTATTAGCGTACTGAAGAACCGGCCCCTGGGCAGATCCATGTGGCAAACCAGTGGGTAAGTATAACAGCTGAACAGACTGTGTGCAGGGGCAACTGTAACTGATAAATCGACACAAAATGAAAAAAACCTGCAACTAATACCAAGTCACTTTATTTGTAAATAAATACACAGGTTTTGGATTCGATTTAATGTTTGAAATATTTATATAAGAAAAATTATAAGAGAACATTCTGGGGTCTATTCGTTTCCAAGAAATTGATGTCACATCATAGTCAAAATTCTGTGTTGCTCAACGTCCACTAACAGGCTGTTAACTAAACAGAGACAACTGGCCCCTGTACGATAACCAGGCCATATGACGGCCATCTTTTTTTTCTCTAAATTTATATGCTGCAATGCAACCAGACTACAAAGGCGTGTTGAAGTTAACTCAACAATAGTCTGGTTCACCCGAGACTTCGATCATGGCAATATTAGAAAGCGATTGACTACTCTGTGGGAGATATCAACGTCTGGACGTAATAAAAACCATGATTTATCAATCCCGTATGCATTACAATTATATCAGTTTTTGCTTCTCTTTAAGATTCTTTTTTATGTTTCCCAATAAGATCATCATATTCCTTATCTGTCACTCCAAGTAGAACCTTTTCATTATTGCGAATTCGCATCTGCGAGATTCGGTTTTTGCTATTCTGTTGATGTAATGTGATCCCATTTTTCTCACTGATGGTAATCAATTTACCCGGTCAATTTAACTGTTTCCATGCTGGGTACAGTGCAATCTATGCAGATAGAGCAAGCCGTTATATTTTACATATGTCAAATTAGTTTTGCTTTTATTTTACTTATGTGCAATTCTTTTTCACATATAAGAAATTCCTTTATAGTTATGTTTAAAAGATTTTCATTTATTTGAGAAACAATTTCACATTCTTTTCAACCTATGTGAAATTCTTATATAAAATAAGTCAAATAAAACACAAAAAACTTAACTATTGTACATATGTGAAAAAGGAAATTCACTAATGTAAAATAAACTTTTATTTTGCATTTGTATAAAAGAGTTCCACTTATCAACAAACTGATGAATGATTTCTCCCGCAGTAATAAAAGACCGTATCAAGCCTTCGTTTGTGTTCCTATCGTCTTGTGAAGAAATTCTTTTCGGCATATGTTGAATTCTTTTTCACATATGTCAAATTCTTTTCCACATTTGGAAATTATTTTTCACATATGTAAATTAAGTGACTTTATTTTACATATGTGGAAAAGAATTTCACATATGTGAAAAATCAACATATATAGGATAACGGTGGAATTAATAAAACGGCTTGCCATATGATGGGGTTCTCCATTTAATCTGTCAAACTGAAGTGTGCAGACAATGTCATGGGGTTATCCATTTAATCTGTCAAACTGAAGTGTGCAGACAATGTCAAAGTTAGGAGAGTATTAACAAAAAGGGTTTTTAATTGCACTAAGATATCACTTTTATGTGTGAAGAAAATCCTTATATTTCATTGGTATATAATAAAAATATTAAATTCATTTGATTCTGTGGTTAGTCTAAAGAGCGATTTTTAAAAAAGTTTCAACTGTAAATAAAAAAAAAATTATATATATATTGAATAAATTTCTCAATTTGGTTTCAGATATAACACTATCAACAAAACATTGTACTTTAGAAACGATATAAAATGCAATAACAAACTGTCAATCTAAAACAAAAATGAAAGATGATTTGATAAGGCACATTTAAATATATCAATCGTCCATTCGTTCAGACCGAGTTAGCCTGCGTCTCTTCTTTATGACTTGGTTGTGGGTTTTTTCGTCATCTGAAGACACTCCAGAATCACCTATTGATGACATATTATTTGTAACTTCCGCACTGCATCGTACAGAATGACATGGAGAGTTTTTGGCATCTTCGCTACAGATTGATTTTTCATCCGAAAACGATACACTCGCTTGATTCTTTCTTCTCTTATTTGGAATGTTATTTTCAACAGATTCTGTAGATAAATCCTGTGAGAATGATCCATGGTGACGGAGGCCAAGACTTTGTCTTCGAAAGTACAGACTGTCATGATTGCCTGAAAGCCCCTCTTCTTCAATACTCTCGTCAGTTCTGATGCCATGCTCGACCCAGTCTGAGCCTAATCTCTCCTCCTCTGGTGACACGCGTAAACCAATAGTGCAGTCTATAGCCTGTAACATATGATAGACGGATGGATGGATGGATGGATGGATGGATGGATGGATGGATCGTATGTATGGATCGTAGGGATGGATCGTATGGACGGACGGACGGACGGACGGACGGACGGACGGACGGACGGACGGATCGTATGGATGGATGGATGGATGTATGGATGGACGGACGGACGGACGGACGGACAGGCGGATGGATGGATGGATGGATGGATGGATGGATGGATGGATGGATGGATGGATCGCATGGAGGGATGGATCGCATGGATGGATGGATAGACGGACGGATGGATGGATAGACGGACGGACGGACGGACGGACGGACGGACGGACGGACGGACGGACGGACGGACGGGTGGATGAATTAATGGATGGATGGATGGATGGAGGGAGGAAGAGAGGGTGTATTATGGAAGGGTGTATGGACCGATAGATCGATAGATAGACAGATGGATGGGTGAATGGATGGATGGATGGATGGAAAGATGGATGGATAAATGAAAGGGTGGATTGATGGATGGATGCATGGAAGGGTGGATGGATGGATAGATCGTTGGATGGAGGGATGGATGGAACGATGGATCGTATGGATGCATGGATGGATAATGGGTGGAACGATGGCTCGTATGGATGAATGGATGGATGGATGGCAGGGTGGGTGGAACGATGGATCATATGGATGGATGGATGGATGGAAGGGTGGATGGATGGAAGGATGGATGGATGGAACGATGGATCAATGGGTGGATGGATGGATATATGGATAGATGAATGGATTGAAGGATGGATGGATGGGAGAATTGGATGATCGATGGATGGATGGATGGATGGATATATGGATGGATTGAACGATGGATAGATGGATAGGAGAATGGGATGAGTGGATGGATGGAACGATGAATGGATGGATAGATGGATGGGAGAATGGGATGAGTGGATGGATGGAACGATGGATGGATGGATAGATGGATGGGAGAATGGGATGAGTGGATGGATGGAACGATGAATGGATGGATAGATGGATGGGCGAATGGGATGAGTGGATGGATGGAACGATGGATTGTGATGCGTGCATTTATATTAACTTTAGTTATAAATGATTTTAATACCAAAAAAATACACATCCGTTTGAAAAACACTGAGAAAAAAATCAAGATTCAGGCATAATATGAATCTTAATTAGACTAAAAGGTTAGAGATTTGTGAATTTACCTACCTTAAGAAGACAGTATGATGCGACTATAGCCCAGGCTCCGATAACGAAAACAGCAAGGGTTTGCAGTCCTAATAAGCGAAACCCCCCTCCAGCCAACAGACCGAGGTTTCCATACGTCACACTGTTTAAATTGTCCTATAGGAAAAACAATAGCGTCTTTATTTCCGGGTTACTTGGAGCTGACAATTGACTATGGACTTTTATAACTAATTTACTTGTCGTATCTAAAACACATTTAGTTATATATAAGAAAACCGATGGTATCCTCGGTGATTAGGATTACACCATAATCTACTCAGCTCAAATGCAGTTTCACGTGTTTCAATTTGGGGGGCGGGGTTGTAGGCATTATGCAACGATCTCATTTGCCCACGAAATATAACGTCTGCTATAACATGGAGACAACTGTAAAGAGAAACTTGAATACTATTATTGATGGACAAAAAATGTACATTATTTTTTTTTATTTTATTTTTTTTATTATTTATTTATTTGAATTCACCAGTGTACAAAATTTCAATTGTGCTTAAAAAAAATTGATTTGGAGGCGGGAATAAAGTCTGGAAGACTTGTTCTATCCCAGAAAGATTAAATTAATACATTTATATTATAAGTGAGACATGCTAATGGTACATATTAACAATTGTTATACAGTGTGTATGGATCATTGGTTCATGTTTGTTGATTTAATTATAGTTTTCATTATGTTAGTTTTCTAAAAGATGTTTCTTTATGGTAGATTTAAAGAGAGATGTAGAAGGCATTGTTTTTATACTTGTTGGTATCTTGTTCCACTCCCTTGGTGCTGCTGCCTTAATGAAATGAGATGATAAGTTAGTGTGGGCGAACGGCAGGTAGAGATTGACATTCATCGATCTCGTAGGATAGTTATGTCTGGATAATTGCCGTGTGAAAAGCTTTAGAAAGTTTTCGGGAAGAAGATGATTGTGGTGCATCACCTTGTGAGCAATAAGCAAGCTATAGTACCGACTTAGGCTATAGGAGTCGCAAAATGCTCAGTAAAGCATCCTTTCGACGATAAGTTCCCGAATCATAAAATGTTTTAAACATTTTCTATGACAGTTTTAAACCAGACTATTTCAGAACATCATGATGTTTTTCGAAATGTGACTTTAAAACCCATAACGTTATTAGAAGCACTAGGAATCACACAACGTTATTGGAAACATGACGACAAATATCATCTGTGTTCTTAGTTGAGATGACATGTGCTCAATTGAAACGTCGTAATAGAAACAAAAACATCTGTCCAAAACAGTTGAAATTGTAGCAAAAAAAAAAATCCACAGAAACAAAATTGTTATCAACACATCAGAAAAAGCCCTTTTGCGATCAATGAAATCTTGATATTTCCCCTTCTTTAAAATGTTACAGAATGGTGTAAAATTTGGATTGCAACGCCTGAGATGCTTCTAACCGATGAAAGCGTCTTCCTACCCTCTCCCAACCAAAAATCACCGTAGTTGCTAACACTAGATTAGTCTTGAAATCTCCGTCAACATTAGGTATCAATCTTTGTTTCTTTGCTATTATCTCGATAAGGGCTGATTAAGGGTTCTTAGTATTCACCAGAGAAGCCTTACTGATTGCATGAAGAGACCAACAGAGATCATTGCCCACACCCCACACACTCCGTGGACAGCAAAGATCCCGACTGGGTCGTCTATTTTCAGTTTGTTCATCAGATGAGGAGTGATAACAGCAAGTAGTCCTCCTATACCCCCAATCACCATGCTCTCCCAGGGGCGGGCTAATGCACATATAGCTACAAAAAATCCAGTTACAATCCAGTTACTTGCTGACATAAAATGTCCAATATGTTAAAGCCTCTTTCTACACAAAAAGCATTTTTATAAGGATATCTATCACTAAAAGAAAGTACAACAGATAGGTTTCAGGTTACTCTTAATAGCTATGAGAACACCAGGCAAACAGGAAGCTGCTTCCAACGACCGGAAGCCGTTGCATTGTTGTATTGTTATATTTTTAATTATTTAACATTCAGGCGAACAACATTATCTTCAATGTACAATACCTATCTTATCAACAGAACTTTGGTTTGTTTACCTGTGATTGATACTAATGAACCCAGAACACCATAAATAATATCCGGCACAAGTATTTTCCTCTTGTTAACAATCCAACTGTAACAATACAAGAAGCAAAGTAATTTTAATGCGAATTTTGATCCTTTTTTTCTAACGGCAGAACATATTTATCATCTTCAATCGGGTTATACGTCCAATCATATATATATACTGTATGATAAATCATTAATGGTTGAAGTAATCAAAGAACTAATGGGTAAAACAGGCCAATGGATTCAGGTGAAAAGTTGTGAAGAAAGTAGTGCTAAGTACGGAATGATACAAATATATGTAGAAGTGAAGAGCGGCTGACAGGAAAAAGTTCAAACAGTTTACCTCCATCCACAACACAGCGCTCCGCCTGCCGTTGAAGCACACAGTGTAGCAACAGCTGATCTAAACAGAAAAGAAACTAAAATGAATGAGTTGACTTCAAATTGTTTTTTATGGTCCGTATAAAAGATTATTGCAACTGTTGATCCTGGTCGACTGCGAAAGTTTAACATAGTGGTTTTTGCATGGGTTACTAGTGTGGTTTAATGTTTAATTTCTCGAAAGTTTTTCATTATGCCTATTCATGGTTAAGGCGTCTGTTCCTTTTGTTTTGGCTGTTAACTGTTGTCCTTTTGAATGCTTTATGGAACTGTAACTGTTGCTCGCCTTTTTAATAGAACACTTAATACTACTGATACACTGGAAGACTATTGTAAGCGTTTTTTCGTTATTTGCATAGAAGAATAAGTATTATATAAAGTAGTACAGGTTTGATGATCAACGAAGGCAAACGTGCGGTTTCAACATCAATTGTATTTTTTTCGTGAAAGTTCATCAACTATTTTGGGGGATTTATGCGTGAAAGTTCATTAGATATTGTTTGGGATTTGTACATGTAAATCCATCAATTCTTCCTCTCGGTTTATATGTGAAAATTCATTAGCTATTGTTTGGGATTTATTCATGAAGATTCCTCAACTCTTATTTGTGATTTATACGTGAAAGTTTATCAACTATTATTTGTGATTTATTCGTGAAGGTTCCTCAACTATTATTTGTGATTTATTCGTGACGGTTCATCAACCATTGTGTGTGATTTATTCGTGAAGGTTCATCAACCGTTGTATGTTATTTATTCATGACAGATCATAAACTATTATTTGTGATTTATTCGTGAAGGTTTATAAACTGCTGTATGTGATTTATTCGTGACAGTTCATTAACTACTGTTTGTGAAATATTCGTTAAGGTTTATCGTGTCTTACACGTGAATCGTGGCAATTAGTCAAAGTATTGAGGTGTTAATAATGTGCGTTGATAACCATTCTCCTGTATGGCACTCGGAAGGATTCATGTTAATTTGTCTTTCCCATTTATAGATGTGAGGAGTTTCAGGTGTTAATTGAAACGACTACTTTCCTTGCTTTGTTTGCAGCTTGTACATTAGGTTTATAATACATACTTTTAATTATGAGTTTAGAGATAACTTATCCGTCCGGCTTATGCTTTCTCTTGAAGGTATGAGTTTGTTGCATTGCTTTTATTAGAAGATATTTCCACCGCCAAGCTTGGAGTCATAGCAGTGTTAATTTGTTTTGCTAACAATACGACACACTCACGTGAAAGAGTCTTCGAGATAGCCCCTTGAAACATTATACTAGATTCACCAGCGAACGTTACAATGGAGTTTCGCGTTACAAATGAATACTTGTAAAATTAATTAAGTATCTCTCAAATACTTGGTTTGCTAGAAGGCTGCTGAATCGCCTTGTATTAATCCGTCAATCAATATATAACTATCTAGTGCTGACATAAATCCAGTAACACATTATTTGTATCAAGTTTAATTGATTGACAAGATAAAACAGCTGACTAGTTATGATAAAACGTAAAATGAAAAATAAATGGAAAGCAAAATATGTCAGTTAACGTTTAAACATACGTCTTACTTCGCTTCTGAATTTAATTTAGGTGTCTGTGGATATAATACAGGATAGTGTACAGTTGAGATGGAATACCTCATTTAGTTAGTGCTGAATGAGATATCCCATGAGTTGCGATGATTTCTGTGGGGTCGCAAGTGAACCATTCACAAGACAATAAAATGATATTCAATCCGCACTATTTTATATTCTGTTCATTGTTATTTTTCAAAGATAAATTTATAAATTATAGTCTTTTTTATTTATTAGGAGAATTTAAGTTTGGCCCATCATGACGCTT
>JARFOD010095073.1:0-17251 GCA_031763545.1 Mopalia muscosa | reverse complement strand
GTAAATAGATATCAACATTTGGGGTACGATATATATAAACAATATCGACAATAGGATTGATACAGATATCAACACTTGGTTTGATATAGATATCAACACTTGCTTTGGTATAGATATCAACACTTGGTTTTATATACATATCAACACTTGTTTTGATATAGATATCAACAATTGGGTTCATATAGATATGAACAATTAGGTTGAAAAAGATATCAACATTTGGGTTGATATAGATATCAGCAATTGGGTTGATATAGATATCAACAATTGGGTTGATATAGATATAAGCACTTTGATTGATATAGGTGTCAACACTTGGTTCGATATTGATATCAACACTTGGTGTGATATAGATATCAACAATTGGGTTGAAAAAGATATCAACACTTGCTTTGGTATAGATATCAACAATTGGATTAATATAGATATCAGCAATTGGGTTGATATAGATATCAACAATTGGGTTGATATAGATATCAACACTTTGGTTGATATAGGTGTCAACACTTGGGTTGATATTGATGTCAACACTTGGTTTGATATAGATATTAACAATTGGGTTGATATATATATCAATACTTGTTTTGATATAGATTTTAACAATTGGGTTGATATAGATATGAACACTCGGTTTAATATAGATATCCGCAATTAGGTGGATCTATATATCAACAATAGGATTGATATCGATATCAAAAATATCAAAAATTGGGTTGATACAGATATCAACAATTGGGTTGATATAGATATCAACAATAAGATTGATATAGATATCAACAATTGGGTTGATGTAGATATCAGCAAATCGGTTGATACAAATATTTAAAAAAATCGGTCGAACTGCTTTTGACTGACATATGTATTCTTTTAATATTTGATAAGAATTGGGCGCACTGGAAACTCCCCGTCGGGCTCTGTGCTGTATAATTTGAATACAGTCAGTCCAATATTTAAAAGTACCACTACTGAAGGTGATAATTTAATGTTCCAAAATAATGAGTGCGGACGGTGATACCGTTTCCATGGCACTTCGTGACTGTAATACTAATCAAGCTTATAATGACATTAGGTACGCGGTTGTGAATTAGTGATTCTAGTGTGCACTTACTAAGCGTACTTCGATGTACAGTCCGTCTGTCGACCATCAGGTAAATCAGTCGCACACGATGTGGCTCCGTCAATCGCAGAGGGGATTGAGACAAAGTTTCCTCTCGACCTTTTCACCGTAACAACGTGTCATCATATAAGTGAAATACGACGTCAAGCAGCAATCAAACAAACAAACAAAATATAATAATATAATATAATATAATATATTACGATTGAATTGGTTAGGTATTTTTACGCGGTGGACCTTTGGTGCATGGGTTTTATCTCCATAATAGATTAATAAAAATCCACGACAATAGAAAACAAGAAACCAACTACATCCGGTAAAACTACACAATATTGGTGGTGAAAGTTGACAGAAACAAAAGTCCACAACTAAACGGCCATTATTGGCTCAAACATGTTCTTGATAAACATACTCCGAACAATTTTTTTAAAACTTCAGAATACTGTCAATCAACTTAGGGAACACTAGCTTTTATTTTGTCCTTTTTGTAGCATCCAACAAACTATAATTCCCATACAAATTAAATAAATGTTGATTAAAGGTTTTTATTTTAATTTAAGGGCAAGATGAGCGGGAATACCATCATAGAGGACCCGGGGATGCCACTGGTGAATCGAAGAAATGGCAAATACTCACGGTACGTCCAAGAGGACAGCATGAGTCGGTCATCAGTCAGCACGGACATCGCGCCCGTCAACAAGTATGACAACATCAGCTATCGACTCAGCCAGCGAAAAGCCTTAGTGCATCGAAGAAGAATCATCGTCGACTTGGAATTTGCAGCGGCAATGCTCGGAATTCTCTTGATGATAGTAGACAACGAACTGTTCATGGCCAATGTCTACGATAAGAACTCTCTGAGTTCTATACTGCTAAAAGCCTGCGTCTCTCTGTCCACTGCTATTCTTCTTGTGCTAGTCGTCATGTATCATATGTGCGGAATCAAGCTCTACATGACGGACAATGCTTTGGAGGATTGGCGCTTAGCCGTCAGTTACGGCACCTTCCTGAAGATTGGCTTAGAGATTTTGGTCTGCGCTATACACCCTATTCCGGGCAATATCACGACGATGTACTACCCACCGTCTGGCCCCCCTCATGAAGTTCCCATTGACGCCGTTCTGTCCATTTTGATGATGCTGCGGCTGTACCTCGTCGGTAAATTCATGGTCATGCACAGTGCAATGTTGACAGACACATCGACGCAAAGCCTCGGTGCACTGAATAAAGTGAAGATTGACACCTCGTTCGTCTTCAAAGCGCTTATGTCCACCAACCCTGGCACCATGCTGATCGCGATTATGCTCCTGGTTTTTCTCGTGAACAGTTGGGCGATGAGAACCTGCGAGATGTATTACGACGCCGATCAAGTGCACAGCAGCTTTCTGAATTGTATGTGGATGATCGCCATAACGTTCCTGACGGTTGGGTATGGTGATATTTACCCTGCCAGTTACTGCGGTCGCCTCATAGCTGTCACAACAGGGATGTTTGGCGTAGGAACAACGGCTCTTCTCGTAGCCGTATTAGGACAGAAACTGGAACAGACCCGCCTTGAAAGATACGTTCACAACTTCGCCAGTAGAGTTCATCTTGATAAGCAAAGAAAACACGCGGCGTCTGACGTCATCAAGAACGTAATATATTTGTGGAAACTGCGCAGGCGTGGAGTATGTAACGATAGACTTTGGATTAACCGCCATGGGAAACTCCTTCAGGCTATACAAGTCATGAGAGAGGCGAAATCGGAAAAGTCTCAGATTTCGGAGAGCTCCATTGGTCCTGTTGAGATTCACAAAGCAATCGGTGATGTTTATGAAGTAGTGGAAGATTTTACAAAAGAGCAAGTGGAAATGAAGCAAAGAGTTAGCTCCCTTGAGGAAAAGATGGACGGAGTAAACGACAAATTAGACGCCATTTACCAAGTAGTTTCGCGACGACAATGAGAATCTGACAAACATTTGTGGTGCTAGAAACTTTTATCGGATCAAGTTTTGATCAAGCGTCAGAGCTTGAATTTTCCAATGTAAAGAAAAGAAAACAGAAATCAGATAGACAATGTGAAAAATATACCCAAAAGTATTTTATGGACATGTACGGTCACATCATTTACAGAGTTGAAATTTACTACTTCACAGACTTCACAAAGTAATTATGTTCCAATATGCTGTGAGAATAAATAGTCTCCATACTCAGTCTTTCAATGTAGAATTATTTGTACGAAGCTGAAAGAATTACAAAGAGATAACTAAATTCAGCTGAATGTAATAAGAACAGGTAATAAAATACTATATTCGCCAAAGACTTATAGGAAGCTGATAGACATTCAGAAAACCAATCCGTTAGTTTCAAACTATCACCTGATGAATTTTATAAGACTACTTCATAAAATATTGTGCTCACCATACCGGGGTACTCTCTGGCTGACAACAGTTTGTTTATAGAGTGAAAATGCTGTCTTTACTTAAGCACAGCGCAAAACACCAATCAATCAATCAATAAATAAATCGTGCTTGAGAAAAACAATTCCAAAAGAGAGAACGTACACCACACGACTGTTTGCACATAATGTCGAGGCTTCGGTGTAAATATAGTAAACTATATTTGATTCACCAGTATCTCTCTACTGGATGTCGCCTGGAATCGCCAGATTGGTTTACCGTGAAGTTCTTTAAGGGAAAACAAACATTTTGCAATAATTACTTGTGCTTTCTGCAATAAGCTGTTCATGGACTCTGACAAAACTCCTGACCAGGAGATTCTTCACAGCTAATATAGTCTACGCGGCAGGTTTACAACCAGAACTTGGTGGGGAATGGGGTTTATTTTAGGAATAACCTCCTTGTGAAACCAGTCCCGTGTAGAGGGGGCTCATACGGCCAACGATTGGAGAGAAGGCCCACTGCGGTGCATTTTGTGGTAATAATACATTTTCCGTCTGGCCCTGACCTACTGTCAGTTCTGGAAGACCCTGTGTGAAACTGTCCAAACGTGGAATTTAGAGTTGAACTGTCAATTGGCAACACATAAAATGGAAAAAGTAACAAGCAACAGCTATGAGGATGTTGTCGATGCACACCAAGGATAGGCTTCCCTAGACTAATAACACCGATCTTTTGTTTGTTTTGTTCCCCTGATGGTGCAAAGATTAACAAGCTTAACATGACGGACAATGCATTGTAAGATTGGAGCTAAGCCGTCGGTTAGGGCACCTTTATAAAGATTGTCTTGGAGCGCATGGTCTGTGTTATACACCGTGTTCCCGGCAGGAGCACCACGGGTTGTCTAAAAAAATGGATGTGACGTGTATTTGCAGAAACTCTATCTATCTATAAAGTGAGTGCATACGTAAGAGTATAGGTCTAAGGTCTGTGTGGATACATCGCAGTGCCACTGTTTCTGTTGGAAATGGGTAAGTGGTACTTATACTAGAATGCATAAGAAATATACGCCACACCTCGGGGTATATTTTCGTGTGCCTAACACGAAAGACAATGAATATAAAGGTAGACAATAAGGTTGGTCAGTGTCAAAAAAGGGAGAAAAATGTTACTCATATAAAAGAAGCAGCACCACCTAAGTCATTGATTAAAAATAGTAAGATATGAATATTCAGATGAATCACATTACTAGCCAATGTCATAGGTGGCGCTGCCTGTTATATGAGTTACAGATTAATCTCCCTTTTTTGTCCCTGGCCAACCCAGTTATCAGTGACAACCAATCCGCTTGGATTATTCATTAAATTTCGTTCTTTTAATATACCGTAATAGTATATCTAGACTGTACACAAGAAACAAACAACTCTAAGTCAACTATAATCATATGTTGGGTAGAATTTAAGAACAAATGTGATAGCTGTTTTTTTTATGTTAAGCAAATTTTGTTTTTTAGTGGTATTAAATTGTAATAAATGTTGTTGTATTGAATCTTTAGATCCGACGTGTTAGATTGTTTTACTTCGCTAGTTTTGTAGTTGATCCATATGCACTGCCAAGCAGACTGATTAGTAATGATAATATTTTAACCATCTAATACAGGAAAACAGTCTATTTTTATTTTAACTATTTTGAAATAGCGTGGGCGGTCTAATGGCCGGTTGATCCTATAGTCGTCATAAAGCAATGTTTTTGTTTAAAAAGGCGTCTTGTACTATTTATTTTCGATCTTTGTGCTACTGCTGTATTTCTTCCGTCGTATGCTTTGTCCATTTCGAGACTTTGGGCTGCTTGATTTAGACAGCTGTGGCCGTTGTAGCTGATTTTGAAGTTAACTTGCAGTCTTCAATTTCCTGAGACATCTGGCTAAGGACAGTATTTTAAGAGTGGTAATACTGTCTTTACCTAGCACTAGGGGAAAATAACTTTCCATCATTATTGAATTGCTTCACACCGCCGTCATATAAGTGAAATAGCCTTAAGCACGGCGTCAAACACCAATCAATCAACCAATCAATCAATCAATTTTCGTAGCTAGTGGAACCGGGCATTTTTGTATTTCTTCATGACGAATTGAAACAGTGGTAGGCCTATTTGCTATCTCTTAGTGTTAGATAATGCATGTCTAGGAAATGGAAATTCATCTACCGACTTCACATAACTTTATACTGCCATTTTAATCACAACCCTTTATTCGTAAAAAATTTAGAAGAGTAGCAATGCCGTCTTTAATAACCACTGGAGGAAGATGAACTTTTCAACATTATGACAACACTTCACATCTTGGTTGTGCTAGTGTCAACTTTTGTTGGAAAACGCCGCCGTCATATAAGTAAAATACCCTTAAGTATGGCATAATACACCAATCAACCAATAAATCTATGTATCAAAGAACCAATCAATCAATCTAGTCGTTATTATAATGCTTAAAGCAGGACAACGGACCAAGCATGCAAATTGACTGATACGTTATGATAATTACGTTAAATTATGTTGAAATACAAGGAGTTGGTTAATTTTCTTTTATTAATTGGGTTTTAGATCGTATGTGTTTCATTCATATGACAGCTACTATCCCAAAGGGTGAAGGAAACAATGCTGGAATACACCAGCGTCAGACCATGATAAAATGCAATACAATCCCCGGACATTGTTCCTTGTGCACTTAGCCATGGTGTGCAAACTGTTAGTAAGATCTCGGCTTTGTGAGCTTGCTTAGCACCGACTGGACGGTTGGGAGGGAACCACCTGCTGTCCTACATGGTGCCCGGAGAGCTAAGGGGCAAACTCTATCTGTTTTTCAATTCGCCTCCAGTGTTTGTCCTGTCTTATCTTTGTTTGTTGCCCCTAACACTGGTGATGTTGATTTCCCTCACCCATTTATTCACCACACCACCATAAGAGTGCACCGTATTACCTTAAGTACGACGTTAAACCCCAATCAAACAAAACAACACTCCTTAGCTCAGGGCGACATAAGCTCGATCAAAACGCCAACAACAACGCCAACAAAAATCCATGTAAAACAAACTCAAACAATGTCTTATTCAAGTGAAAATAATTGTTTAAGTGTAGAATGGTGTATGTTTTGTTTATGACTGATCCCTTGCTATACAGGTAAAATGTTAAAAGCATTTTCAAAAAAAAGTCAGATTTAAGCGAAAATATCTTTTTTTTTTTATAGAGCGAAGGATTCATATTGAACTCTCTTTAAGGTCGTGTATTGCTATTGTTGAAGCACTCGGCTCTCATACAAGTTAAATAGCCCTTAATACACAACAAACCCAGAGGAATCTGTCATTTTGTTAGTGGTTTTGGTTGACCATTCTTTCATAGGAGAAGAATAAAAATTGAACATTTTTTGGTGTAGGGACCAAGCAATTTATGTCATTTTTTTAAATTTTCCCTTTTCGTAAAAACGTTTTTAAAAAAATCGGCGCAAATTCCACTTATCTGTAATTCTGAAGGGACATTATTTGTTGGCAAGTTTATTTCTGTCATTCTATTACATTTTCCAGTGCGCCATATCAACACACATAGCTTCAGGGCAGTCTATTCTTTCTCTCCATACGACATGAACAAAACTCAAAGAGCATTGCAGGCCTGCCGCCTAAAAAGCACCTTAGTCTACTGTTCCTGGCTTTTGTTTTTGGACGCCTGCTTCACACAAGAATACCATAGCATGGAAATAAATCGAATTATTCCTCACTTCAAGACATTTCCCTTGGGAACACCGTATAGGCGAGACGAAAGAACATTAGGTTTAGTTACCGGACGGCAGCTAACTATTTTACACCTTGTCATTCTAGTACGGCCCGATTCTTCAAGCTGCTACAGACGTTAAGGATTGACAACCTTTTAGAGGGTCAAAAATTTCTTTTAATTTTTCGTTCAAAGTTTGAATATTGTGATTCAGTTCTTTAACAGTGTACAGCTGGAGGATTTTTGCCCGCTTTCTAGCACTTCATTTTTTGTCGAAATTAATTTTTCAGCTCTGTTTTTCTCTAAAATCAGTCAGTCGAAAAATTGTTTTTTGCATGCTTTTGTTCAATCCGTTGAGTTTTTTTATTTATTAATTTATTTTTTATTTTTTTAAAATAATTTTTGGCATTAATGTGAATGGTTTTATGGGCTTTTTTTACATTTAGTTTTACTTTTGATTGAATATAAGGTAAATTCTTTTGTCAAATCTTTTTTTCTAACAAGTTTTACTCTTTTCACTCTATAAACAGATGCACATGGCGAATTATTTATCGCCATTCTAATTCCGATGTTGTTGCACAGTCTTTGTACATGTTTGCCCTATGTGATCACCATTCGAATTCCGATGTTAAATAGAGATCAGCATTAATGGGTGTTAAGTTATATCATTAAAACACATATATTAAGACAAATATTAAAAAAGAAAAACAGTATATGCTTATATATTCTTTGTCGATTGATTACGAAACCCAATCAAAATAAAAATTCAAATTGTTGCAGAAAAAGACTGCTGTATAATTATATAGGATGGGATATTTGCAAACAAAGCTTTTGTATATAATACTTCACACTATGCTTGTGTTACTAGCTGTTCACTCATTAGAAGTATGCCGCCGGCATAAGTGAAATACCAGACACGGCGTGAAACAATAATCAATGAATTAACAATTATTTTATCCACTTGGCCGATTCATTCATGTTTTCTTCCGCTTTGCCGCGAACAAACAATGTTTCGCAGCTAGACGGTTCCTTTACGCCGATTATTTTTTTAATTGTGAACAATCAAATATGTCCCATAAAACATATAGCTGAATGTAAACATCTACATTTGTAGAAATCAGTGTTTATATCTAAACCAAATATTGATCATTTTACTTCAGTTATGCTGTAAAGGCAACAGCTGTCCGTATGCAAACGCCCACTCGTACACTTTATCGATATAATAAATATTTGTATTGCTGTATTTACACAAACACTGCATGGTTGACTGTCACAATGGCGTGTGTTTTCCAACAGAGCCTGTACACAGCTTAATGATCGCCAAAGTCGTAGCTTTGACATATTGCATCCATAATAAACGTGCGCTGCCTTGAAGTAATCCTAATACAACTGCTACCGCTTTAAGTAAAGTGTTATCTAACTTCCGTGTCATCGACTATAATTAAATGTGACACTTTTGGCATCGCAATAAATTAAGTGATTTTGCTTTAAAAGTTGCTTAAATGTGTTTAAATCTTGAATGAAATGGATCTAAACTGCTTTTAGTTCAATGAATTTTTTTTTTTTTTTTTGCCAACGGCCTGACAATGTTATGACACATTTTAATCCTTCTTATGTTTTATTCATTGTTTTAAATTCAAAAATAAGAAAATTCTTATAAGTTAAATAAAATATATATCAATATATATCAATATAGACAAAATCTTAAATTGATACATTTTTTAAATTTGTTTAGCGTGATACTTAATGCAAGGTCGACAACGTAGGCCTACAGTTATTTCAGGGGTATAGATTGTTAACTTAAAAATCTGTCAGAGATTTTGTGTCGGGGGATATGCCGTTAAGCTTACGTTCACTAGATATCATTTGTCGATACGTCTTATCGCAACTAGTTCGTCAAAAGAAATAGAGCATTTTATCCATACGACTAATCGTAACTAAACCACGTAAATAAATGTAGAGATTGCTCCATGTCATATTTGACTCGATAGGTAAAATCTGACCTATTAAAATTTGACAGTTTGTTCACACACTTTCATTCAGGACGGTATCGACTAACCACATCGTGCGAACTCTGCTCAACTGCCTTTAACGAAAATAGCATGTTTGACGTAAAGTCTCAATAGTAGCGAACTTGATTTTATTTTCAGGAACTAAAGCAGTAAAATTACAGAAAAATAATAACTGTTTTTTTTGGGGTGACTTTTAGAAAGTTAATGATAAAAGTATTTTTGTCTCAACAGTAGCGAATTTGATTTTACCCTTAAACAGTGAAATTACAGAAAAATAATAAATGTTTTTTGTGGCTTTTAGAAAGTTAATGTTGATAGTATTTTTGTCTCAACAGTATCGGATTCGGTTTTATTCTCAAGAAATAAAGCAGCTAGGGAAATTATAGAAAATAATAAATGTCTTTTGTGACTTTTAGAAAATTAACGTTAACAGTATTTTTGTTATTTTGGGATAAGACTCTTTTAGAATTAAAACAATCTTAAATGTAATGACAAATCCAGAAATTCAATCGATCGATTCATAGTGCTTTTGTAAAGCATATTGTCATCCTGCGTGGGAAAATAGTTAGGTAACTGTGTTGTTGTTGTTGTCATCGTTGTTGTTGAAGGCGGTTGACCGGATATCGATTTTTTTTTTCTTTCTCCAAATTCTTTCGATTGTCTTTGTGTAACAACAAATATAACTGATATTTTGAGAGGATATCAAATTAAAGTTATTGATAACGTATTTACTGTTTTCTTATTGTGTTTTATTTGCGGTGTATTCTTCATGTTTATATACATATAAGAAAACAAGTGACAGAAATTATGAGCTAGGGTCGGATGTGTATGGATTTTGTTTCTCTAAATTAAAAATATTAATATGAAAAATATTTTTCTGTCTACAGAATGGAAGAGTTTAACTTTGTGATACAAGGCTACATTTTTAGTGGTATGTTCAGTCAGGCCAAGTGCCATAAAAATACACAATATTGAAGGCCATAATTTCTTCCGGCAATTCTTTACCTTCGTATGTAGGCCTATGGGTCGCTGTGGTGTGGTAGTCATACATGCTACAAATTAAATGTTGTACTTCGTCGGTTCCATATATATCTTGCTTGTCGTCGTGTTTTAGTTTTAGTTTAATGGTAAGTAAATATATATTTAAAAAAGCCAACATGCTTTGTAGTTTATTTTCTTCTGTTTGCCAGGAATTCCCGGAGACTGTTTATAATGTTATACTTAGATGTGATATATATGTATGTTAAATATTACCTATATGATTGTTAATATGGAATAATATGGTGAACAAATAAATAAAATGTTATCAAAATAATACATTGTTATGTTTCTAGTACATAAGTCTACCTTTGCTTATTAGTTGTTCGTAGAAATTCATTGGAACTAAGTAGTCGGAAGGATCTATCTGATGCTCGTCGGATGGCTGGGAGGTGTTTAAAGTTATTTTGCCAGATGCCTTTAGGAAGATCCTAAAACTATGACGAAGCTCAGTGTTATCGTTATTTTAGGATAACACTTTCTTAGTCTGAACCGATTCTAGGTCATAACATTTTGCAGGTTGAAACCTGTACGGGAATCGAACCCAGGACCATCAGTAAGGCGCCGAATCGCCAGCAGCATGAATCCCGGCCACTTAGACCACTCAGTTTATACTCACTTTCTAAAAGACGCAAGAATCTATTTAAGACAAAGCTCGCCGAAACTCAGCAGAACACTTATACAGGTACTAGGGATGGTTCTATGCGAACTGAGCGGACATTTTGTAGCTTGCCTCCGAATGGTTTACCATGCCCGTTTTGTTAACTGTTTATATGTATACAACAATTAAGAAGTGCTAGCGAACTGTACTTTTGACCAAGGGTGTGTTTTTAATGTATAAGAAACAGGCACAATAAACAATCGAGGACTTCAAACAGAACTATTAACAATAAACCGACAGTTCAAAACTTGATTTTCCAACATATCTATAATCCACACAACCGACTCGGTCCGATTCTCTCAGAAAAAATGCTGCAAATAGAAACCAAGGGATCAGGTACTTGTGCGATGGTAGGAACAACAACGCATCAACGACAAACAAAAACAACAACAAAAACTCTGACTAGCTCTTTGTTTATCTGTCGCGAATAGATCACTGCTATACACATTGTGATTAACGATAAAGGTCTCGCTTTAATATTACGCTGCACTCATCCGTCTTGTGAATCGACTTTTCTCATCAACGTAATGGTTTATTTAACGAAAGATCGATACGATTTTAAAACTAATTTAATAAATGTTTCCTGTACCAGACGTTGGCTATAAGTTTTGTATTGATGAAAAGTTTAATTATCTAATAAATATTTCATAAAATAATTACCGACAGAGGGAAAAACAAGCACATCTTCTTTCAGCAACAGATTATTTTTAGGTTGATTTTTATGGCTGTAACAAATTCATCTTCTTTCCAATTTCGAGATGTTTTGCCAAATACGTGTAATGTATTGAATTATTTATTTTATGGATATGTGCGACCGAGGACCAGTTTGTCTTTGCCGATGCGACGGCTAACCCTTACAAGTTAAACTCTCGTATTTAAACAGTGTGTAGGTATTTTATTACGCAGGTCGATGGTGAGCTGTAGGGAAAAAGTGACACTACGTCGGGTGGAGGGTTAGAAGGGAGCCTCTTTTCCCTCGGGCCTCTCGGGGCTCATGTGTAACATGGAGCCGATCTCTAAGTGATGGTTTTGAATTACGTCCTTTGTTTCTCCTGACCTATCTTTTCTTTGTTTGTCGACATGTTGTGGAGGGTGGTTTCATTCACCCATTGGGCTGGCACGCACGCCGTCGTATGGTATGGCGTTAAGCCCCATTCAAACAAACAAAGACTTGGTCAGTAGGACCACACCAAACATACAACTACCTTATATATTTGGAAAACATAATTTATTGAATCGGTCTTAACGATGTAAAGTCTTTAACAGATACATTTTACACGTCCTATGTCTACACACACTACTTAGGTCATCCAGGTTATTTACGATTCGGCTACTGCTAATAAAGGACCTACATATTTCTGGGGATTTTGACAAGGATGGGTTTAAACGAGATCATTCGGATGGCAGCTGTTGAAACCACTGTAATCAGATTAAATATTCAATTTTCCAAACTGGCATCTGCTCTGTGATCTGTTATGTAGGGAGAGCTTAGTCTCAGTAGAGAGTATAACCAGAAAGATACTCGAAGTCTGTTGAAATAAATCGAAGATTAATTAGAAGGGATAGAACAGGATCGACTGTATTTAGCTCACCACGCTAATCGTTGTTTAGAATGTTTTGCTAAGAGTAGGGTTTTTTTTAAAGATTTAACAGAAAATCTATATTGATTGGCAAGTTACATCTGCGAGTGTAATTATGTTACAGCGACGAACTGTGCATGTGCTCTCCGAATAATCACCAGTATCTTATTGTTATAACTTAGCACAAAAAGACACTTAATACGGAATTTCATAATGTTGTAATAAAATTAATACTTTAATACAGTTGGAGAATGTGAGTTGTAATTGTAATATATTATTACAAATGCAAATGTGAAGATAGGATTGTGTTATAATTATTACACTAATGTACTCAATAAAAGTCAGCTTTCATAGTAAATATATAACACTTTCTTGCGAACTAGATAATTCTCTGTTGAGACTGGAATGCTATTATTTTTACCTTGCTAAAATATGTTAAAACGTCAAGACGTTTTTTTTGGCCACCGTCCTGCCCCAACCTTTGAACTTCATTCATCCAAATAAGTTCTCTGAAATTATCTGATTCAAATCACACTGCACCCCAGGCTTCTTTCACCACTCTATACCACTTCCCATCGACCATCTACACTCTGTACTCAATCGGGTACAAGGTGGAGCCGCAACTGACAGCCAAGATCCCCGCTAATCTTAGTAGCCAATAATTACCCAATCAAACCCCGCCTACTTATTAACTATCCTAACTTTGATACCCAAACCCATTACTGTAATACCTCAGCCCCACCCCACCACCGCCACCCCCGCGCGAACTCTTAATCCTATACTGACCTAACCTAAATTCCCAATCCGACCTTCATGCTCACATACCTTTAGTATAAGGCACTTATAGACCTTCACAAACCTATACACTCCCCACCTTAATAAGCCAATCCCATCATCTTAACACCCACCTCCTCCCCCCTTGTACTCACCTTTTTTACTCGGAAGTCCGAACCGAACTTCAACTTCCAATTCAAAATTCGCCTTTTTAATCCATCCACAATCTACATTTGTAACCCCATCCATAATCTATCTGAAGAACCCCATCCACAATCTACCTTTATAACCCCATCCACACTCTACCTTTATAACCCCATCCACACTCTACCTTTATAACCCCATCCACACTCTACCTTTATAACCCATCCACAATCTACCTTTATAACCCTATCCACAACCTACCTTTATAACCCCATCCACAATCTACCTTTATAACCCCATTCAGATTCTACATTTATAAACCCCATTCACGATCTACCTTAAAAACCCCATCTACAATCTACCTTTATGACCCCATCTACCTTTATAACCCCATCCACAATCTACCTTTATAACCCATACACAATCTACCTTCATAACCCCACCCACAACCTACCTTTATAACCCCATCCACAATCTACCTTTATAACCCCATCTACAATCTACCTTTATAACCCCATCCACAGTCTACCTTTATAACCCCATCCACAACCTACCTTAATAACTCCATCTACAATCTACCGTTATGATCCCATCTACCTTTATTATCCCATCCATATTCAACATAAAAAACTCCATCCACAATTTACCGGTATGACCCGATCTACCTTTATTACCCCATCCACAATCTACCTTAATAACTCCATCCACAATCTACCTTAATAACTCCATCCACAATCTACCGTTATGACCCCATCTACCTTTATTACCCCATCCACAATCTACCTAAATAACTCCATCAACAATCTACCTTAATAACTCAATCCACAATCTACCGTTATGACCCCATCTACCTTTATTACCCCATCCACAATCTACCTTTATGACCCATTTACAATCTACCTTCATAACCTCATCCATAATCTACCGTTATGACCCCATCTACCTTTATTATCCCATCCACATTCTACATAAATAAGTCCATCCACACTCTACCGTTTTGACCCATCTACCTTTATTAACCCATCCACACTCTACCGAAATAACTCCATCTACCTTTATTACCCCACCCACAACCTCCCTTTAAAACCCAGTCCACATTCTACCATAATCACCTCATCCACAATCTACCTTTATAATCCATCCACAACCTACCTTTATAACCCCATCCAGAATCTACCTTTATAACCCTATCCACAATCTACCTTTGTATTAAAATCCTATCCACAACCTACCTTTATAACCCAATTTAGAATCTACCTTTATAACCCCATCCAGAATCTACCTTTATAACCCCATCCAGAATCTACCTTTATAACCCCATCTACAACCCACCTTTATAACCCCATCCACAACTTACCTTTATAACCCCATCCAGAATCTACCTTTATAACCTCACCCAGAATCTACCTTTATAACCCCATCCAGAATCTACCTTTATAGTCCAATCCCGAATCTATCTTTATAACCCCATCCAGAATCTACCTTTATAACCACACCCAGAATCTACCTTTATATCCCTATCCAGAATCTACCTTTACAACCCATCCAGAATCTACCTTTATAATAAAATCCTATCCACAACCTACCTTTATAACCCCATCCTGAATCTACCTTTATAATCCGACCCAGAATCTACCTTTATAACCCCATCCAGAATCTACCTTTATAACCCCACCCAGAATCTACCTTTATAACCCAATCCCGAATCTACCTTTATATCCCCATCCACAATCTACCCGAATAACCCCATCCACAATCTACCTTTATAACCCCATCCACAATCTACCTTTATAACCCCATCCACAACCTACCTTTATCACACCGCGGACCTTTGCTATATGAACCAGCGTAAAGGGTACAGTCGGTTTGGGCTACTGTAAGCCGATCACTGATTATACGAGCATAGCATCAGACAAGCTGAATTGTTTGTCTAACAGAAATTAAAATTACTAATACCAGCTTAGAGAGATCGTCAACATGGTGTGACGAAATTGCGGCTTTAAGTTAATAACTGTCTCTGTCCAGGTTCTATTTTATTTTATAGTCGTAACTAGCTTTACAAGGATTCCCTGTCCCATTACATACTCACAGAAGCCCGACATGTTTGCACCGACTCGAAACCATCATTAATCCGTTGATACTATATAGCCTTAAGCTTATTTGTGAAAAAATCTAAAATGACACTCAGCTTGTCCTTATGTTAACATTTTTCTCTTACGTCAGTTTATGTTATCTTACGCAAGTTTGGTCAAAATGCACGCGTCATAATTTTTTGTAATTTATGTTGTCCAATTTGACGTATCCATAAATTATTTGACGTGTAAGATTAAGTTTTCGTTGTGTAACATGAAAGTAATCACACCGATAACGTCAAATGTCGATTTTGTCGGACATGTTTCAAGGAATACAGGAACCGTGATGAAGACGAAATGAAGCATATTGTTTTTGACCAGTCTTCGTGTGATATGTTGAAAACGTTGTTGTTTTCATTTAGTAACAATGTCGGACACCATTTTTATGGCAAACCTTCGACTCTATTTAATAAACGTATGGTTTATAATGAAAGGAAAACATCCGACTATTTTTATTTCTTGGCCACAATTTGTCGATACTGGTAGGCCCTATGG
The DNA here is from genome assembly GCA_031763545.1 of Mopalia muscosa. Lineage (NCBI taxonomy): Eukaryota > Metazoa > Mollusca > Polyplacophora > Chitonida > Mopaliidae > Mopalia > Mopalia muscosa. The sequence goes on along the minus strand of JARFOD010095073.1, from coordinate 1,158 downwards.
GTTAATCCACAAAGCCTTTTATTTGCTTAAAAAAAGAAGAGATAATGCCCACACACACTAGTCCGATTCCATATGGGGCCCGCGGCTTATATAGTGGTTAGCGCGTGCGCTTACTTATCCTACTTCGATGTGCCGTTCGAGGGATGTAGTTCGTCTGTCGACTATCATGTATATGAGCGAGACACACGATGTGTCTTCGGCAATCGCAGCGGTGTTTTCTTTTTTTTTTTACGAGTTTTCCTACGGATTTCCACCGTATATTAAGCAAAGAACTGTGTGACCGGGCACCCGTCGTCATATAAGTGAAACACGCTTGAGTGTGACATTAAACACCAATCAAACAAATAAACAAACAAACCTATCACTTATGAATATTACTTTACCGAATTGCTCTTGGTTGACTTGACTGTGTATCTTGACTGTGTGTCAAGCCGCTCGGGGCGGAACAGATTTCATTATGTGGCTATACAGAGGACAATGCTGAATTGGCATAAATTACATAACATTAATTATGTCAATTTAGATGATTGCCTCATTAAGCCATAGAGGTCAGCATGACCCATCTGTGTTATTCCATCATGTTAAATACAATTACAGGTTATTTTTTTCCTTGGGTCCGCGGTTTACTTGTTAGCGTGTCGGCTGACTGATCCTACTTCGATGTTCCGCCTGTCGCCCTCAGAGCAGTGGTTCACATAGTGTGGCTCCGCCAATCGCGGGGGTTGTTTCCACAAACTTTCCTATCGGCTTACACAGCACGGAACAGCGAGAAGTAGGCAATCCGTCGTCATAGAAGTGAAAAACCCTTGGGAACGACGTTAAATCCAAATCAAGCAGTTGTCAGGAAGTTTCAGTTACAATCTCTTCAAAACCAAATGCTTGGCGTAATTTCACTAACAGTAACCATAAAACCAAACGCTTGGCTTAATTTCACTAACAGTAACCACAAAACCAAACGCTTGGCGTAATTTCACTAACACTAACCACAAAACCAAAAGCTTGGAGCAATTTCAGTAACTTCACTTACATGCAGTAACTACAATATCAAATGATTGGAGTAACTTCACTTACATGCAGTAACTACAATATCAAATGATTGGAGTAACTTCACTTACATGCAGTAAGTACAATATCAAATGATTGGAGTAACTTCACTTA
>JARFOD010095072.1:0-32165 GCA_031763545.1 Mopalia muscosa | reverse complement strand
GACTCCGATACCTTCCCCTTATTTGTTATTTCCTCCTGGATATCCGCCGCTATATTCGATTTATGTATATTCCTCGTCTCCGCCATCAATTGGCTCGCTTGTAAAGCCCGTGTTTCCTTCTCTTTGTCCGTCTTGAGCCGGTTAAGAGTCTTCCGACAGCTGTCCGATCCGCACTTACAGGGCATCAACTCCTTCTCCGTGTCTACGACCTCTTCGTAGTCCCAGGTGATCTCATCCCCCGCTTTTATGTACTCCAAAGCCCGTAAAACCAACCGCGGGAGTCCCTTTATGTCGATAACGTCTGCGGTAGTTGCGTTCGGGGAACAAGAATGGTTAGCCTCTCTAGCGCCATTCCCGTACCTGGTAGAATCGACTATGGAGTATTCCCCTTGAATCACGTAATTGCTAACCATTTTGTCGTAGTATATAGACCGTTCCGCTAACTCGAAGTCCGATATAACCTCTCCCACGTATTCTATTATCCACTGTCCCGGACGTATATCTTCCAGGGCGAACAACCCTTTGCCGTGTATACTCGACCCGCGTGTTTCCGTCTTTGGGAACGGCTTGTCGAATGGTCTGTTCTCGCACGTTTCAGGGGTGCATTTACACAGCGAGCTGTCGCACGGAAAGTCGTACGCGAAACATTGACAGTCTTTATCGCACCGTACGTCAGCGCAGCCGTCTTTAATAACGTCCGGTCGGCTGTAGACAATCACCAGGTCCTGTTGGGTGTAAAAGTTCTCCGTGATTGTTCGCATGTAAAAATTCCACGAGCCGTCGATCCATCTGTGGTTCACCGACGGACCGCTATAGACCTTGATGGCAGTTTTGGGTTTTATAGGTTCGGTCGACTGGATCTCTACAATTCCTCCGCTCGGTGGCACGACGAACTCCGCGTTCGCTTCTGTTTTGTTAAACACGCGGCATATATAATGGCTTATGCCGTTGGGTTCCGCGATGTAGTCCACGCCGTTTAGACTGTAGTAGAAGTAATCGAGATGGAAATGGTGAGTCCACGCGTCCTTCGCCGCCTGTCCAGACAACGTGGTAGTGTTGTACTCGAACAGTTTAACCCCCGCCGACGGTATTACTTCCGATGCCGCAATTTGATATGCACCGCGATCCATAACGTGTTCCCCGACTACTCGCCGTAACGACACCTTGTCGCCCGGACGGGGTTTATAGTCCAAGTCACCCTCTCTTTCCACGAAACTGTCATCGATTAAGCTTAATATGTCCTCGTTGTTGTCCTGTTCATCGTTCGGACTACGTTTGGGAGACTTTATAACGTCTCTGAGCATCAATCTTTTTTTTTTCTTCTTTTTACGGGGTTCCGTAGATATAGACTGTTTATTAAGTCTCTCCTTTCTATCTGCCATGGTCTGCTCTATAACGTCTCTGAGGACCAATCCTTTTTGTTTTTTCTTTTTACGGGGTGCGGTAGATATAGACTGTTTATTAAGTCTCTCCTTTCTGTCTGCCATCTATCTGCTCTGTACAGCGCTCCTAGGGATATTCGTCTGGCTAAGCGTTTGTCTCGATAACATTAGGCATATCAGTCCATGTAACCATATCCTAGAAAACTAATACTTCACGAGTCAACAAAATAACACATGGGTTAATATGAAGATTCTTTTTATTACATCTTGTCGGCTATTCGAGAGAGTATATAATGCAGAGAGGCTCTAAACTTTTTCGTTTTCTTGTCGCAAGCGTGGTTCATAGTGTTCACCAGCGACTTGGTGAAGACGAACTGTATAGCCGCCTCCACTATACTCATAACGTAGTCGTCTATTTCAAACTCCTCCAGTATGCAGTAGATGTTCAGGAGCAGAGGGGTGAGCTTATCCCGCGGTACCTCGGACGTGATATTCGCGAAATGAGATACGAAGGCTTCTTTAGGTACCTTCGGCGAGGTGCGTCCATCGGACCGTTTGAACTTCTTAAAGGGAGGCTCGCGGTGTCTATAGATGGACACGTTAGTCGGCTTTCTCTTGACACCGACAACCGACTTTTGAACGACTGGAACATACTCCACGCGATGGTGGTGTTCGTATAGAGCCGGGCCGTCGTAGTAGCCCGTGTCTAAATTCGGGAATACGTAATTAGTGTCGGTGGACTCGCAGACGACGTAGTCTGAATTGTCGTGAGGGTTGACGAGAACCGTCAAGCAGTCCTGTTCGGGCACGTTCAAGCGGTCCACCATCCACTTCGGAATGTCTAAACTAGACAAGGTCGGCCGTACGGACGCCATTAGTCTTCCTTAACGCCGGTGATGGCTATCAGAAGCTTTATAACCAGTTCAGCTCGGTCTCGAGAGCCGCCAGACTTGTCGTCCAAATAGAATTTCTCGCCTAACTCGAGGTACCTGTCGGTAGCTTCTTTAATAGTTAAAACCCGCTCAAACGGCCCGTTCAATGGGTCTTCTTCCTCTAGAAACATTACCAGACTCTTCGGTAGAACAACAACACGTCTTCTTTGTGTAATAAGCGCAGCGGCAAATGGTGGTGATTACTATTACCCCTAGTAGCACGAGCACGCAGATGGATACGTAGAGAACCGGAGGGGTGAAGAGAAAATGTCGAACTGAATGCCAATCCATTCGTGGGGTCAGTAATATAACTTCCCGTTTACCGTTAATACAAACTCGCTTTGTTTCAGCGAATTAAAAACGCGCTTAATGTTAAAGGACTTGTATAGAGCCGCATCTTCCGTACGCGGTCTGTGATAACGCCCGTACATGGAACAAATAGTGTCGTTTATGGCGAACTGTTCCGGGAGACCGAAAAGGTCTACGTGACACTCGTTACCTCCGAACGCCGTCAGACGAAAGTACAGGTCGCACAACGAGCACCTCGTAGACAACGGGTCCTTGAGGAAGGCCTTTATATAACCGGCTAGTTTACCCGCCGTGTGTTCTTTAGGGAAGTAAAACCAGTTCGGGTGAGAGACGTTGAGAGCGGGTATAACGCCCTCTTCGCATAAGGTATCTTTGATACACAAGGGGTTGGTACAAGTGTACACCTCGAAGAACTCCGATATTTGCGCGGCCGTTACAGACCTCTCGTTAGACTCTCTGAACATCTGTTCTATGGTACCGCGTAGCGTCCTCAAGCCGGGTAATAACGACTTTGCGAAAGCGTCTTCTTCCCTCTCCTTGAGATTTTCCTTCTTTTTACGTATTTGGCCGGGTAGACAAGCCTCGTAAACGCTATGCAGTAACGTCTCTCGCACATGTGCGGTGAACACGAGTGGTAATCGTTTGTCTTCCAGTACATTATCGAGTGTATCCGCGCACGCTTCGGGGGTAGAATTGAGCGCTTCAGGAGTTGTACCTCCGTCCTGGTTCAAAACGTATAGGGTATCGTCCGCGCCCCGTACTAGCCGCTTACACGTGTTACCTATGGCGTTCACTAGGTCGTTACACCTCGAAATGTTTTCCAAATCCATAGCTCGGGAATAACACGTCCGCTTCGCTCGAATGTCGTAGTAAAAATGAAAAGGTCTATATAACTTATAACCTCTTCCTTTTGAGATTCCGCTTATACAAAGTGGGGTGAAGTCGAGTTTGTATTAGCGGATGTCTATTAGCGTGACACCCTACACTTTGAGAGGACAGGAACATCCGATAGATATCCAAGGCGTCGTGCAGTGGGTAATATGCTCCGTTCGTAGATTGTTAATGCGTTTGTCCGCCGAGGGCTTATAAGACATTCCCAAGTACACGCTCATCACTAGCGCAGTGGTGAGGTCGTCCGTAGTGGAAGAATTCAGTTTGCCGGTGTATTTGCGGTCCTTGTAATGAAAGTTTTTAATCTCTTGTATGAGGTGCTCGAGCGTGCATATGTCTCTAGTAAAGTTTCCGTGCTCGGTCGTCGTAGCTATCCTGAGGTGTGTGTCGTGCTTGGTATTGAAGTACCTGACTATACTGCTGAATATATGCTTCTTACGGCTCCCTAACGTGTACCCGTAAGACAGGTTGCGGCCGTTGTAGACGTCGGCGTAACAGAAGAATTCGCAGTTCGCGTCCGTCAAGACTCCTTTAGAGGAAGGTCTCTTCTTCAGGTCGACCCAAGTGTTGTAGTAATGACGAACTCCGTCGGGATTGCTATTGCGTTCTATAGCGACGAAAAAGTAACTCTTTAAGCCTCGACTGCGGTTCACGAGGGTTGTCACGCATCCCGCGTACATCTCTTCCATTATACTAGAGACGCGCCCGAGGTCTCCGTAAGTCACTAGTTTGCGGTCCGCGAAACATAGGACCGTCCGATCCCCTACGAACCGCACGCAGGATAAGGCTATAGCCGACTGAAATGACGGATGGTAAGCCGGGTCTATATATATCCAATAGGATACGTAACCCTTCGATAGATCTTGCGGTAAGCTGTCCAACGTAACGTGCGTCGTAGGGGAACATAAGTGAGCGACGAACGAGTTAGAGAACACAGCTCGATCCAAATCGGAGCCGCCTATAGGGCTGTCCAACGTTAACAGGTCTTCGGGACGTATTACTCCTAGCTCGTTCTCGTAAGAAGCCTCCGTGCGGGTTATAACCCCTTCGAAACTCTTGTTAGCTTCGTCGTATATTATGTACCTAGGAGCGAACATTTTCCTATAGCACCCAGTGTGCGAGGTGCTGTACTGGACGTGTATACGATCCAAGCAAAAGTAACATAGCCGGTACATATTGATGCTGCTACACTTGGCGGTCATATTCACTACGAGGTTCACTAGAGCGTCCTTTTTAGACGAAATTGGACTCGATAGGAAGCCAATCTTCGTGTGCATTCGCTGTATCATGGCGTTAATAACCGAGTACGAACCCTCAGACACGCACAGGGCTTCGTCTAGGAAGCCGATATCCGGGTCGTTTCCTCTCAACGTCGCCGGGCGGCACGCCGAAGCGTATTTCAACCGGTTGTAGGTCTGGTCGGGGAACATAATGACCAAGGCGTCTTCGTGCTTGTAAATGGTATAGTTGTATTGAGCCGCGGGGAAGTGGGACGTCAAGGTACCTTCTACGTCGTCTTTAATGGTACAAATCAAGCTTCGAGTGTGAGCCATAGCCAACAGTTCGCATTTCCTAAAGGTAATAAGGGCCACCGCGATAGCCAGTTTGATGGTTCTAGTCTTACCGAGCCCTCTCGGAATTATAGACATGTACTGTTTGCCCGTGTATTTTATCCTCATCTTGTCAATAGAGGCCATAGCGAACCCCAAGTACGTGTCGTTCGTAGCCAATATAAAGGTTTTCAGGTAGTGCTCGTTGGTATGGTAAAGGCAATAGAAGAACAGAACCTCGTAAAACACAGACTTTTGAAACATCTGGTGTGTCGTGGTCGCGTCTTCCATCACGTCGTTGTGTATACGGTCTATAAACAGTATGTAGCGAGACAGCCTTTCCAACACCTCCTTAATGTGGTCCGCAAAGTTCGTTTGATGGACTTCCTCGGGTGGACACCCGTACAAGGCCCGCAGAGCGTCTCGTTTAGAGCTTCGCAGGTAAGGGTTGTGAGTCGCGAAGTCTTTGTTGGAGTGTCTCTGCTTCGTCGTGTCGTAAAACAGTCTTTTGTATATATACGCATCCGCTGCTCGAACGAACAGCTCAGTCCAATTGTCGGTCGGGTAAGCTGCGTCATTGCCCCACAGGCCGCTTCGGCTAGTTAAATACAGATCGAAAGAACACCTAGACGGAGCGGTAATGAGCATTATGAGAATAGTTTATTATACACAGTGGGAGCGGCAGACACGACGTGGTTACACACCCCGTCCGGTAGCAAAGGGTCTTTGCCTCGGTTAGATATAATACTACTAGGTACCGTGCAGGCAGCTGGACGAGGACACACAAAGTCAGTCCATCCGATGTCCGAGAATACGTCGTCTATAATACATAGAGGGCATACGAAGGTCTTTATGTCTTCCTCCACATCCCTCCTGCTAAAACTAATACAGCTAGCGATTTCAGAAAAGTCCCTCGTCAGGCCTTTGACTGTGTCGTCCGTGCACTCGTCTAGACCTAGTATAACTCTTTTCCACCTTTCGACAGTACCCTTGAACCTGGCGTACATGTTTGTAGGTAGCTGGTCCTCGGTGCACTGCGTGTACAGAGCGCGGTGCAAGCAGAGCTGCATAAACTCGGCTATATTAACCGGCACGGTAGGAGGGTCGATGAGAGGCAGTAAGGCGTGCGCTAGATCGGCTTTGAGACGCACGATGTCCTGGTGGTCTCTACGAGCCGTGCCATTTATATAGCGCAGTAAATACAGCAGTCTCCTAGCCTTCGGTGAGTACACAGACACGATATCGTGTGTTTCTTTGCATTTTATTATTTCCGCGTCCATTCCGTCTATAAACCGGTAGAACCGAACCCTCGAACCCCTCTCTCGCTGCTTTTCTTGATCTCGTCTAGTACGCTTTCGGTGGCTCTGTAATACTCCGCCTTGAGATGATGATGAGCTAAACGCGGTACGAGTTGGCCTATCCTCGTACCAGCGGCGTAGCGAAACCGTTCGTTAGTATCGTTTTTGAGGATGACGAATATCTCACCCCTGTACAAACTGTCTATCACACCGCCCCTAGTCTCTTTACCTCTACTAGCCAGCCCAGACCTGTCATGTATTTGGAGGTAATACCCGGATGGCGGTATAACGTAGACACCAGTAGAGATGGATTGACGGCTATGAGGCTCGATTACGCCGTCCACGCAGGCGGCTATGTCGTATCCCACGTCACCCGTGTGAGCTTTTTCTGGTTGTTTAACGACCTGATCGGATAGGAAAAATTGAATAACATCTGACTGTTCTAATAGGTCCAAGGCACCCGTAGGTAATGGATGGTGAAGCATGTCATAGCTACAAGGGAGTTCCGTGTGTCGTCGTTCCTTCAACAGCTCCGTTAAATCATCGGGAATATAGCCTTCAGCTCGACACCAAACGTATTCCGGGCGGCGTGCCTGCATATCGCTCAGACGGATCGTATTAGGAAGTACTAGGTGGAACTGCAAGGCCTCTGGCGAGTATTTCATTAACGAATAACCCGCATCCGCGAAAGAGTATATGAGCCTCATATAGTCTTCTTTCGACGGCCCGTACACCGTTGTATACCATCTCTGAGAAGACATAATGCGGCTAATATAAATCAGGTGTGTACAGCAGCGATAAACCCGGCAGAATGGGCTAATGCTAGGTCGGTCACAGGCTTATATAGAGACCCCACTGATACAAAGCCACGAGGTATAGGCAGCTTTGTATTAGCCGAGTGTATATAGGTCGCTAATACAAAGCGGCGGTATAGGTACAGAGTTGTAGCTTTGTATCAGCGGCGTTAAAACATTCCCCCAGTTTGTATTAGCAGAATTGTATTAAAAAAGGCTTACGCTCGCGGCTTTCGAATATTTGAGCCGTGTCTTCCGCTCATAACCGTCAGCATACGCTTAATCACTAACGAATTATTTGGCTCTCTCACTGCCATACAAACTACTTCGTCGGAGGTGTAGTCGGCCACCACGTCGTCCTCTCTCTCGTTGCGCCACACTCTACGGCTGACCAATAATGCCGTTACGTTGAGAAGTCTCTCTCTATAGCCGCCAAAGATTTGCGTCTTAGATAGCTTGAAGGACACGTTCGCTACGAGGTTGTTAAGGGTGTCCCGCATCTGCTTGTGGTGGACCCTTACATCCCCACCTTCGTCCCCATCCTTCTCTATCGTCTTATACTCTACGTATATTATACGGACGCCGGGAATGTAAAGAACCAGGTCTGCTCGCCTCGACAACCCCTTGAGCCTAGGTAGGGTAACCTCTTTAAATGTGTGTATTTGTCTATCGAGGAATTTGTCGTCCCGATTTCCGTCTAAAACGAGATCCCTGAGGTAATTCTGGAAGGGTATAGACACTCCTTTATTTTTACCTTTAGTCAGGTCTCGAACGGTTTTGATAGCGTCACAAAAGTGGTTTTGGAAGCGCATATGTCTCTGCACGCCGCGTTTCATAGGTGATGACGAAAAGCAAGAAGACTCCGTCCGCATCGTGCGGCGGTGTAAAACAACGCAGACCCTTGACTAGAAGAGAGGTCGTGCTAAGTCCCGTGGTTAGACAATTCGTGAAAAAACTATACGGGTTCCCTTTTAATATGGCCGATGTAGGAGTGGCTATTCAGACGTACAAGCCCCTCTCCCAAAAGTATGTCGGGCTCGAGGATATATCGGACGAGTTCAAAACGAAAGAAGTCCTCATTATAAAGTCCCCTATGGGTAGCGGTAAGACGACTCTGTTCTTGGATCTCATTAAAGACTACGAGCGAGTACTGGTAATCTCCTCGCGGCGCTCGTACAGCGACTACATGTGTACCGTGGTGCCGGGCCTGGTGAACTATCAGGCTATCAAGGGGTCTATATCAGCCGAAGAGTACCCGAGAGTAGTCATACAGGTGCAGTCCCTCAAACGCATCAAATGTATCGACTTCGAGAATACGTACGCCCAATGGGACCTCCTTTATATAGACGAGGTTAACGGGGTATTCAACGAACATATATCCCCCGTGAGCGAGCCGAGCGAACACAATACTTTCGGTATATACCTCAGAAAGCTCGCGTCTAACATTCCAACCGTCATCATAACCGACGCCGGTATAGCTCCCTGGCACATACATTCCATACACACTAGGCTACTGTCTAGTCTCACGATGAAGTCTAAGATGATGGTAGTCAACGACGCGCCTCCCCGCAGTCACCGAGTGAGGTTGTTCGACGAATGTCTTTTGTCTAACTCTGTATATACTAAAGTCTTTATCAAACAACTCAACCAAAACTTTGAGGCGGAAGACTCTCTCACTATGGGCATAGAGTGTTTGCTGATGGGTAAACACAACTCCGCGGCGAAGAAGCTATTCGTCGACAAGGTGATAGACGTGTACACTAACTACGCGACGGACCCGCGATCTATAGGAGACTTGGGGATGTACCTCTACCACCTTTTAATTCGACAGAAGAAGAACGCCGTGGTTATATGTAATACGAAACAACAGGCGATCCTAGTCGGAGCCTTCCTCAGGCGCATACTGAAACGGTCCAAGAAGTTCGCCTTGATAACGGGAGACACTTCTACGGACGTGAAAAACCAGTTCATGGCCGACCCTCAATCTTATCTGGAGGACCGCCGGTGTTTGGTACACACCACCAGCATCAGCGTAGGGGTAGACCTTAACTTCGAATGGGCTGACGAGACCTTCTTGATCGTGGACGCTTTGATGGTTAAACGCACGCCTAAAATAATAGATTTGTTTCAAGGCATCGGAAGGAACCGCAAGGCCAGCGTGCTCAACGTGTACGTGACTGACCGTAGAAGACAGCCGTCGGGTTATATCGCGAATAAATACGATTTTATTAAGGCTCACATGTCCTCCGTAATACCCGCGGAGGAGACAATGGAGGACGACATTCAGGACCGCGTCTACCCCGTAGACTATACCTTGTTGGACGAGAGAGACACCTTGAGCTCCGACGTGTTTATCTACAGTCAACTAGAAAAGAGCTTGAACGCGTCCCCTAGGATCTTCACGGACGTCATGTTCGGTTTACTGGAGGCCACGATACAGAAGGGAGATGTGGAGTATATGACCCAACTACCTTGGAGGAGGGAAGACGGTTGTTTGAGAATTAACTTTTTCGAACGGTCGGACACGACGGTAAAGGAGGTAGTCGACGTGTGTAAACGAGCTATCTTAAAGGATATATCGAAGTATACTCCTATCACGTTGGACTCTTTCGAGGAGATGTTACGGTGTGCCAAGTGCGACACCAGAGAGAGACAAAAGGTCCTAAAGGACGCCTTGGCAGTGCTCTACCTGTTCAAGGGAGACTTCAAGACTACGTTTTACGTCCTTCATAGCCTCAATAAACACTCGATTAAACAGTGGGCGATACGATTCGGTAAACTGATGTTCGAGGATCCTACAGGTCCCGTAGACATGTTTAATTACGAAGAGGAGGTGGCTAACGCCGTGAGTCCGGACGATCTCCTGTACCGAATTAAGAGGTCTTTGTACAGAAATAACACAGAACCGTCAATAAGGTCCTTCGAGGACTTTGAAGAGGCCGTGACGTTAGCCTCTAATGTGTTGTCAGATCAACCGACCACCAAAGAGGAGTTCACACGACTCAGCGCGTTGTTGGTCGACGAAAAGATTATAGCTACCGACGAGTTCCGTATATACACAGACATTTCAGAGATGACGGGTTTGGAATTCAAAAAGAACTCGGAGGGCGAGTACACGTTCTACATGCCATTACGAGAGACTCGCGTTGATTTGAATAAAATGTGCGCCATGCTTTTGATATGAAAAAAACCCCTATATTCTTGTCGTTACATTTCACCCCTTACATAAAGCCAAAGAAAATCAAAATTCATTTATAAATACCTTTTAATTCTCATATGTGATAATTCGAACAACACTGGTCGTGTAATACAAAGCCTCTGTACATGGTATTATGGTTAAACAAAAGGTAGTTACTGTCGTCGGTAAGCTTCAAAGCCGTTTGGACTTCTCCCTTGGGAGGGTTAACGACAGATATCCACGACATCAGATCTAGTCTCTCGGAGAGTCCTATGGTGGCGGCACTATGCTCACCGGGTTGGGAGCTACTACACCCGCACACTCTAGCCCTCAGGGTGAATGGAGAGTCTTCTCCATACTCAAAGTCTAGTGCTTCGAAGCACACAACACAAACAAAGTTCTTGGAGCCCCAGTCAACCACGTTGATAATAGGGTTAACTACATAGACGGGATGGGTGGTGTTCTGTTCGGCGATCTCCTTCTCGATAAAGTTAATAGTGGTGTATTCACAACCCAAGTCCCTAGGCACGAATTTGAACGCGGCGGGGTTCAAGAACGACCCGAAACTACCCACGGTGTCTATAGAGGGCCGGTCGTCGACGAAGTGAAATCCCACTCCATCATTCTCGGCGAAATAGGCTGGTTCTACACCACGATTATGGAATGCGGGTGTCCCGAACGACGTCTCGAAGTCCATGTCCTTACGTACCACCTTATCCATATAAAAGTTGAGCAGCTTAGGCGGCATCTTTTGTAGCGACATACGAACTTTCCTCCCTTCTACGCCTTTGTGCTCCTCGAAGTAAAGGGAGAACGCCCTATAGGCGATGTCGTCCTTGTAGGTTTTATGGGCTAACTTCTTATGCTTTTTGAGAGTCCTAAGCTCGGCCGTTTTCTCCGAGAAATGTTCCGCCTTGTGAGCGTCTGTGTCGGTTTGGATGTCACTCCAGAGCACCCCGCATCCAGTACAAGTAGACGTTAGTAGGCTGTGGACGGCCTCGTTGATCTTGTAGACATCTATCAGGTTGTCGTTCAAGCAGGTAGAACAGTATCTATGCGGGTGTTGTTCACCCGGGTTGTTTAGCCGTCTCTTCTTAGAATCAAAGCGGCCGTTACGCTCGGGGCACACGAACTGGCGTTTGTTACTAGACTGCTCCATCGAACTGTTTGTTTAAAATTACTGGTGTGGGTTTAAATACTCTGCAGTCCAGCTCGCCTGAAACTAACTCGGCGTTAACCTACATGTCAGTCTGTATTAACCACGCCTATACGGGCTGGCTGTTTATATTAACGGACCAATCCGTGTTAGCTACCCTTATACAGACTGAGCTCGTTTATACGGAGCGACTTTGTATTAACCAGAAATGTATAAAAACCCGTAACATCCTAACGCTTCATTCAGATACGGTTGTTCTGTCAAACGTACGACTAACTAGCCTATTATGGAGAAGTTTTTCCCGAGAGAAGTCCTAAAAAGACCTTTGGAGGAGAATACTCCGGCTAATTTAAAGGTACCGAGGGTTGACGGTACAACACCATCCGAACGAGATGCAACTAAGAAGCCTACCCAGTTTAATATAACCGGCAACTCTGTGAAATTATTTAAATGCGATCCACCCTCGTTCACCAAAGCCGCGGCAAAGAAAGCGATGGGTGTTAAAGGCGTCAAGACTGTTATACACGACGGGGAAACGGGAGACATCAGAGTGATGTTCGAGGCGGGGAAGCTATTCAGGAAAAAAAGAGACTGTTTTGACGACCCAGAGTGGACCCTAATAGAAGAAAAGAGAAATAGTCAAGATTTTGCCGCTCCCGGTGAAATATTCCCTATTCACCCACAATGCGATGAGGTAGACCTGGTAGCCGAAATGAGCCTGTCGGAGGACGAACGAAGCAACCTACCCGTCATAAAATGGATTTGCGCGTCTTACGGCAGAATGGCCTACAGAGACGACCCGAACGAACCCTTTTGTATCCTATTTACCTACGAGGCGTTAGAATACCTGGGGTACTACTCGGCCCGTAGTAATGCACAACGAACCATGGACTACTTGGCTACAGACGGCACCAACGTGTTCTTGGAGAACTTTACGGAGTTGTTAGGTAAAGAGACTCTACGGGACGGAACATTCATCATGAACCCGTTGAAATACCGACCGGTAACTGGTAAGGTGCTCGTGGTGCGTAAGGGTTACATTTCATACGCTTTCAGCAAGTGTACCTCACCGAAAGCTAAGGCTTTGGGTAAACTCATGGCGAGAGTGTTCGATCACCTCATCGAGAAAGAAGCGAATAAGCGAGTGGCTGAGATAGGCCCCAAACAATTCGAAAAGACGTTCGCCTGTCCAGCCGATGACGCCTTAAACCGAGCTTTGATGGCAGCTAAGGTGGCGGAGAGTAAAACACTGGAGATGCAGACGATGTTGCTGAAGGCTAGATTAGAGTTGTCGGAAGCTAAACGCGAGGCCGAAAGGAAGCTGGCGGAGGAGAGAATGGCAACCGAAAAGGAGAAGACAAAGACCGCTGTGGCGTATAAAAAGGCGTCCGATTACAAACTCAAAATGGTTGTGCGGTCCGTGGTCAACAAACCCATTCAAACCGCTTACACGGTCGGAGACAATCATCCTAGGATAGGTTGTGTTAAAGTGTCCTTCGTGACTCTCGCTACGGGCAACATGATGAAGGACCCATCAATTGTCAAGGCAGTACACGAACGTAGGCTGATCAGAGTGGAACACACCGAACAAAGCGACATCGGCTCTAAGAGAACCCTGTTCAATAGCGCGGCACGATTACGAGTGGCCACCAAAGACCAACTGACTAACAACGGTACCATCGCAGTCTTTTACGGAGGCATCACCGTGCTACGGTTCAGGTCGGTTATGAGAGAAGTGTTCGGAACCCCTCCGACTACGCATATGACTGTGTTCGAAGCTCCGTCCAGGGCGGCAGTATACGATCTCTTGAGGACTACTATCAAAGACCGGATAAAATCTTCCTTCGTTCTGGGAGTTATGATCACTAACGAGACCGGTCAATGTACTCCAGAAGTGCTCTTCGAGAACACGGGTATCATGGCTGGTATCCCCGTAGAAGACCAGCAGTTCTGTCAAAGGTTGATATCGGAAATGAAACACAGTGCCGGTAAAGAGACATTCGACGATACTATAGACTATATGAATAACGTTGATACGGACGGTGACATCGAGATGGTAGATAGGGTTTGTAACGGAATGATCGGACAGAGTGCTTGAATATTGTTTTGAATGAATAAAAAAAAGCATACTAATAGTTAATACTGAGTGTTTCTTCTGTGCCAGTCTACTCACGAACCCCCCTGTATAGAGCTTGAGCGGTTGCATCCCGTTTATAAAAGTTTTTACGCCTATTTAGAAGGCCGTCTCCACCGCGTAAACATGATGTAGCTAGAGAGTGCGTCGTCCATAGACCCCCCTTTACACGGAGAGGTGTTTACGAGTCGGTCTAGAGGATTTGTCCTATGGGGATATTAATATTTCATAAATAAACTAAATACCTCCGACGAACGACTAACCCACCAAAATGATTCGGTCCCATAGTACTAAGGTCGCTTACGACAGGCAGGGAACCGCTATTCTCTTCGAGGAAATTACGTACGGCGGACACAGCGTCTACACAGCTTTAGTGGGCAATATGGTTTCCAGAGAGATACCTATGACTCCCTTGTTCGACGTCTTCGGGAACGACGTGGTAATAAAAGCGGACTACAGCCCGGCGTCTAACCGATGTAGGCTGAGCGTTCTCAAAGGAAGCTCGTACGCTTACAACGGCGGAGGGATTGTATTCACGCGATCGGACGTTCAATCGGTGATAACAAACTACCACGGGGCCGCCGGAGAGTGCGTGGACGCTATTCTATGCACCTCGTACACCAATACTAACCACCTGGTATTGGAACCGTTCATAGACGAGTGGAGGTCTCTCTCTATAGTTTCAAAGTTATTGAGGGCTTTTGTCGTAGGGTTGGTGTTAGCAATCATGGTCTATATAGCCAAGAACTCTCCACTCGAGGATTTTTTCTTCATCGGCATAATGTTCCTGAAGGAAGCGATACTCGCATACTGGTTTAGCGGGTAAGCCGCTATAAACGCCAACGAACACTGCTGTATCATTTTTTTCAATAAAATTTTTATTCGATTAACTCCGCGTTCAGTCTTGTTTAGAAAGCATTATTCATACATATGAATTCAGACCCCAACGGGACGACGTGTTGGTCCGTGTTGTAGAGAGACCTTTTAGCACCGTCCATAGTGATGGCCACCGTCCCGATAGCCTTCATTATTCGCAAATAGACGAGCAGTCTATTGAGGTCTACCTGCACGGTTTCGTTTACCAAGTACTTCTTTAGTATACCCCCGATAAGCGTCTTGGGACGAGCCCCTTCGACAGAGTGGTCCAGCGAGACGACGTCTTCTATAAGAAGGTTTCTGTCCATGGACCCGATCAGCATAGGGTGGACATATTTCACTCCGTTGTAGACGAAGAAATTGACCACGGGGTTCTGGTTAGCTAGGTAAGGCACGGCTGGTAGGGCGTAAACCTCCTCGCCGACCAACAGAGTTCCCATACCCGTGTTAACCATAGTAGTGTACGTGCTGTGGTCGAGATAGACTACGTTATGGGTTCGTACCACGGACTGATTATCGGGCTTCATAGGAGACCTCCAAAGCATCTTCGTAGCGTCCAATCTGTTTATAAAGTCCTTGATGGAAGCCCCTTCGTCTTTCCACAGCTCTTCATTAGTAGGGTGTAGAAGCGACTCTGGTTTAGTGTCTATCAAATGAAAGCGGTCGCTGCTCACCAAGCAATAAGGAATGGTCATAGGTCGTCCGAACCTATCGTATTCCGTGATGGCCTTGTCCTGTGCGGCTATGCGCATACGGCGGTACTCTGGTATTCTTAACATCTTTCCAGTTTAATCGAGGAAAGAGTATTCGCTGACCGCGCACCGGTCCCACTTGCCTATAAAGTCGTTACCGTTAATGAAGAACCCCGTGCCGCTGGTTATGACTGTGTTCGTTCTATAGCTGGTAGCGCTCTTCATGTCTTTCCTTACTAATAGTTCGTCGCTCATATCAGAGCTGGTCCAACAGGTCTTGGGTATAGCGGCTCCTAACATGTGAGACAGGTTAGATTCGTCTACGCCAACGGGCTCGATAGCGTCCGTGTCCGAGCGAGTCATGTTCATGGCGTTGTTCTGGGATCTCGTGATGGACTCTTCCATAGCCGTGAGAGACGCGTTGGCGGTCGGGTTGTAATTCACGTACTTGAAGAACGGGAAGTCTGGTTCGGTCAAGAACAAGTCCTGCGCGTAGAGTATACGAGTGTTGATGTTATTCCACATGTTCTCGAATACGGCGTTCATAGTGAAGGCGTTAGGGTGGATACAATCCATCACTGTACGGTCGGCGAACTGGCGCTCGTGACACTCTCTGCTAGCGAATTGAGTTCCCATACGACCCACGGGACTGAGGGGCTTGGAGAAGAAGTTAGCCTCCATGAACGGAGGAGTTAGTAAAGGCCACCAACCGTCTCCCTTGGTATTCGGGTTGAATGTCTTATTCTCTACGCCGGCGAGACGAGTAGTCTTTAGGTAGTTTAAAGAGTCCCTTATAGACGTTTCGTCCGTCACGTTAACTACCTTGTTCGTAGTGGTGTTCTGAGACTCGATCATGGCGGCGTTCTTCCACATTATAGAAGGGTATGTAGCCAGGGACTGCCTGGAGGTGGTCGAGTGAGCCGTTGATTGGTACAGTATAGTTTGACTCTCGTCGGACAGGTCCTTCTTACGGGTCTGCGTAGGATGCCCGCCAAAATGAGCGAAGCCGGAGGGCCTACAGAATACCATAGAGTCGGCTTGAACGAACTCTGGCTTCACCCACAGTACTCCGAACCCGATATTGATGTACTTCAAGTACGACACCGCCTCTAGGTTGGTTAAACGGTACAGACGGAGGTAGACGGCTTTGATCCCGCTCTCTGTTACCGGGGTCATTTTCGTAGACATGTAACTATTTACTATAGCGGTGACGCGGTTGATATCGTAGTCGGACGGGCTCGCTCCCTCGGGGACTTCTCCTTCCAATAGACCCTGGAGGTCGGGGGAGGTCTGGTTTTCTAACACGCTGATCACATTCATAGCCATCAAATCGTTCGTGTAGTAATGGTTGTCGCGCATGTACTGGTTTTTGTCCAAGATAAAGCCCTCGTCTTCGTTCTGATCGGTTTTAGTTTTATAGAACAACATACATTGTTCGGCCGTGTCCGCGGAGTACCCCGAGTCGGAGAAGTCGCACGACTCTTCGCCAGACGAGAATAGGTAAGACATGAACGGCTTCATGGCTTCGCAGGACATGGTATACTTGACTCCCATCTCGTTACAGAACGTGGTGGTTTGACAGGCGGGTCCGTGAGGGATCTTTCCGTGCTGCATCATAGTAATACCGGTAGGCATTACGAAGTCGAAGGTTGTCATAGTGGTCAACTTGGTGTTCCTGGTGACGTCTTGAGCGAATGACCCGTCCTCTACAGACACGAACACGGCGTTCTTCATACCTAACGTAGCGTAATGAATCTTGTGGTTTGGTGTAGTTTGAACCTTGCGAGCCATTTGTTTGTTGCTATCCCGGACGTATGAGCCGTTCTTGAAAGACACGGAGGTTTGTGGGGCCACCGTACGCATTGGATGCATGTCTTCTTTGCGGAGGGACAGCTCGGTCATAATTTGTTTCATGTCTACGGTAGCGCCCATACAGACTCCCGCCTCGTACAGCTTATTGATAACGCGGTCGGTAGTTATGACCACCACGTCGGGCTTATTGAACGGAGCTCCTTGCCCTTCGAAGTACCCGTCTAGACCCTTAACGGCGCCCGCGTTGTCCGTATGGAGGTCGTATATACGCATAATTTCGCCGAGAACTCGGCTAGGCGAGCTTCGCTCCCCGTTGTGAACGGGCACGATCTTATTCACCCCGAAAGTCATCTGCGGGACCAAAGAGTTCATTCTACGGACGAGCTCCGTCCTCTCCATTAACCCGGGGAAGTGCTTGGTTTTAGTCAGAGAGTACACCGACGGGGACTGCCTCACAATCTTGAATAGTGAAGAGGTATTGTCCCCTCGAATGAGCGAGTTTGAAGCGGCGGCCATATCGATTTCCATATGACTCAATAGGTTCTGAAACTCTGTTCTGGTTATCTTTAGGTTAGGGTCGTTAAGATTTAGCCCAACCCCTAAACCCAAGACGGCTCGCTCCTTAGAGTTTGACAACCAAGAGCCTGCGTAAGCCTTCAGCGCCAAGGCGAATTTGGTGTACAAGGCCTTCTTCACTCTGATAGACACGCTGTGAGGGGCCGGTTGACATACCCTTCGTTCTATATCCATTATAGTAACGCTGGGCCCGGCTTGAGCGAGATAACATTCGGCGGAAGCGTCTGTGCGGTCCACTTTGTATATGTAGACCAGCTCGAAGTCTTCGGTGATGGGCTCCTTGGTCATAGCGTGATCGAAAATCAACCCGAAGGTGTTCTCTATCTTACGGTTGTGGGTCTTCGCCACGAGCATGTTACTCATCAAAAACTTGATGGGGTGAGACACGTCGGACTGGGAGAGCACCGACTTCGACGTCATAGACGTAAATTCGTTCTCTACCCATTCTCGGATGTTTTTCTGTTCGTCCAACGCCTTAAGCGCTGTACCCGACAAAGACTGCGGGTTAGGGTCGTTAGCTACGAGGCTCACTACGTTGTTCATGGTTGGGTATACGGGGCCTGACACGAGTCTTCTGCGGTATACTTCACTATAAGTGAGCCCTTCGAAATATTTTACAAATACTAAACTAATAAGTTATGTTTTGCTGATCGTATTAGTTTGCGGTATACAAATACTTCACCATAGACTGCGGGTTTGAATATTATCGGCTATTATACAAATACTAATAAGTATGTTGTCAACTTCGCGTTGGTTAGCCCGCCTGCGGTATATGCGAAGGACCAAACGCCTCGGGAAGGGCGGCTGTAAAGGTACCGGGACTCACTTCGTCAGGGCTAACAAAAACGTTGCTTTGGAGAAAATGATGCGTCGCGAGAAGACCACGGACGTGTGTTCCATGCCGTTTGTATTCCCTTCGGGGGCGCAAGACCTACGGAGATACATAATACACGACTCCTTCTACTGCGTCTTCCCACTGCAGTCCCCGAATGCTATCAACCCATCCGATAAGGGCGGTGTCTCTATACTCAGGGCCTATTCCGCCTGGTTGAACAAGGCCAAAACCGAACACCCCTTACCGGACGGGCTCGTGGAGAAGCTTAAGAGCAATAACACGGCCTTCGTTCACCCCGACTCTATCATAGTTTTAAACGACTACTTCCTCTCCAATAAATTTTGTTTCGGCGGTTACGTACTGGCGGAGTCCGAAGACCTAAGCGACGATGTGGTCAGTCGTAAAGACACCGCCACGCTCATTTACTACCTCGCTCGACCAGTGCCGAGACACACCGGAATAGCGGTTGATCCAAACATTTTCTGCCTTCTAGAGTCTCTCAAAGACACCAGCACAGACACACGAGTGAACTCCGAATGGTGCGGTGGAATAGCCAAGCTCGTCTCCGAGGCTCAGAGAGGGGTCGACACGGATGTGGACAATATACCTTTAGACAAGACGCTTTACGCTACGGTCACTGGAGTCCTTAAAAACGCTATACACACGCTTCCGACCCACACGACCGTGCAGTAGTTGAAATAAAAAGAGCACCCAACAACCGTATTTCAATTAGTTTATGTTTAATGAATTAGAATGCGGGAACGCCGTCCATAGAAGGGCTATCTTACAATCGCTTGAAGCAGAGCCCGCGGTGGTGGGTGGACGAACAGAGAGACTACATTCTTGGATGGTTTAACCCTTTTACGGGGCGGTTCGTCATCAGCTGTATGTTTCTCGGCGTCCGTTTTTTCGGTAGATCGCCTCGTCTCGTCCAGCCTATTAATGTAGAACCGGCTTCTGAGTCGTTCAGCGTCCTGCGGAGTGATCGTATTTGTCTTGGTAATGGGGTTGTACTCCCCCATGCAATCGAATAGGTGGTTGTTGGATAGTATGATAACTTGCACGTCGGGCCTAGGCACGTAAGAGTGTCTATCACCGCAGACGGTGCCCGGCACTCCATCAGTCAACGCTATGAGGTCGTCTATATCCAATCTTCTCTTAGGGGAATAATCGTCCATGAAAAGGAATTGCGCGTATTCGGGCAACCCCGTCAGGTCCTTAGCGCTCTTTATCTCACTGGCGTTGTAGCTTTTACAGACTGCCTTCATAAAGTCCGTCTTACCGTAGCCTCGGTTGACGCTGTAGAAGTAATGATGTTTGAGGTTACGATAGTTTTTCGCAGAGGGTCCAAACCCTTTGAAGGACTCTATCTCGTAAGACTTACCACGACAATCGAATTTTATACAATCTCCATTCGCTACGTCTCGGGTAAGTCTATCCATCGTCTCATCCTTCCCATTGTTCCAAACGAGGAATTGGGCGGCTATCGAGGCTCGTTCTGGGGGTATTAAACCTTCCTTTACACACGCCGAGACTCCCCTGGACCTAAGCGCGGCTATTATTCGGTCGTTTTGTCCGTAGACTCCGCTGGACCGAAGCGCGTCTATTAGTCGCCCGTTTTGCACCAGTTCTTGGACTTTATCGTCGTTTAACCCGATAATAACTTTAGCGTCCTCCCCTTGTACGAATGGTGCCATACGGTCTGCCCGGTCGAGGTTCGTATGTACTACTTTAAGGTACTCGTCAATCGTAAACTGCCCTATCTGGAGGGGAGCGAGCGCTCTTCTATAAGGTCCATTGCTCGACTGGTACACAGAGGAACGCATTGCAAGAAAGGTAGTGTATGTTACTACTCACAGCTGGTTATGATGGCTACGAGGTTTGTATGCCCGTTATATAGAAAAAATGACGTCATTAATACCGAGTCAAATCAGTTATTCGATTGGGTATGGTCGGCTAATACAAAGTGAGCCATTTATTTCATTGGTTCGTCCGGTAATACAAAGTGAGCAATGTATTTCATTGGTTCGTTCGGTAATACAAAGTGAGCGATGTATTTCCATTGACTCGCACGTTAATACAAAGTGAGCCATTTATTTCAATTGGCTCGTCCGGTAATACAAAGTGAGCCATTTATTTCAATTGGCTCGTCCGGTAATACAAAGTGAGCGATGTATTTCAATTGGCTCGCCCGTTAATACAAAGTGAGCGATGTATTTCAATTGGCTCGCCCGTTAATACAAAGCTGGCTAAAACAAACTGGGCTGTTACAAACAGTTAATGCAAAGTCGGCTCACTGACTCGAATTGTTATTCAATGCAGCTATGAAGAGTAGCAAAGAGTTAACACATAGGGATTAGACAAGATTGAAATATATACAAATTTTATTAACATAATTTTAGGCTCTCACAAGCCTCATACGAGATACAATGCTCTTCGGAAAGGCACAACTGCATCTGTTGGCGCAGTCAACTCTCATAAACCCCCAGAATGTCAACAGTTTTTTGTCGAATCCAGACACTACAGCGTAAGACGTTTCTCCTTCAAGAGTCTTAGAGAGTACATATTTTTGGCTTCTCGGTCCACAACACACGGATGGTAATAAAGAGTCCGGTAGCCGTTTGTAACCGCTCAGGTCTTCGAGGGTGAAGTAATGCGTCTTGTACGCCTGATCGTATATACTACGATCCACCGGGCGAGGCTTAGACGTACCGCATTGAATGGCTGGAACAACCTTCTCGACGACTCCACATCGGGTCTGAACAAAGTTTGAATAATACACAGTATCGCACGTGGTAAGGCAACAGTCCATAGGCTTCTCTACTGCCTGTAAAAGGCTGCGAATCTGGTCCTGAGCGCCGCTATTGACGTAGTAAACGACGATATCGACCTCGGACAACATTTTGTCTATTACCGAGACGGCGTGTATAAAGTCAGTCTTATCACTCGTACCTGCCCAAAACATAGCCTTGGTCTCCGGCATGATGTCGATCGGGTTGTGGGGTGGAATGGTTTTGTTGAGTTTGTACATACACACGGCACCGTTAGTCGAGGATATATCAAAGTTCACAAAGTAGATCTGCCGCTTTTGAGTCACTCTATAGAGGTAATTAGCAAAGGTTACGGCGATGTTGTGAGTCGTGTCGGCTACTACGAAGCGTTTGTGGGTGGTAGAATGGGCCAGATCGAGTAGCTGCGGGTGAACACCGGAGGATTTTACCCGGCGCACGACACCGTCTTCTTCTTCTTCCTCATCGGATACGTCTGTACAGAGTTTCGTAGTATAAAGCTGTAGTTCGCAACCGGACCAAGAGTTGATTATATAGTCGTCCGCGCCTACGTCGAGGTCGGTAAGTTTACCCACGCACAATGAATGCCCGTCGATTTCAGCCGCACCGGACACTAGTTTCACGGATAATTTCATATGTTGAGATGCAAACCCGGCCGTACTCACCCAGGCGTTCTCTCCGCACTCTAATAGAGTCTTTTTATGAAGAATAGGGCAGCCCGATGACATAGATCGAAACACCGGGAAGGATTCCACTCTGCGCTGAAGGCTAGCATTAGAGGAAGAAGACATCTCGCCACTTCGTCGCAGTCGATATCGGGAACCTCTCTCTGAAACACCGTGTAAAACTCTTCGAATGTTATCGTGCGACCCGTTAAGGGATGTTGACACTCGCGGACTCTATGGTCTCTCCACTTCTGCGTCAGGTCCTGACCACGTTTGTTTAAGGCTTCCCTTGCGTTGAGGTAGATACGTCGCAACTCCAACTGAGACTTCTCGTGATTTGGGTCTGAATTGTAGTAGACCGGCTTTTGCGGTGGTTCGGGCGAGTCTCTGGGAGTTGGTAGTACCGAGCGGTCATTAGAACATGGGGTACGGCTTATTCGTCTGGAGTACGGAATGCTAGAGCGTCTGCGGACTGTATACTCCTTAATCGACGGTGAGTGGTGCAGTCTTCGTCGCTTCCCGTATCGAGACGAAATGCGACTAACTTCAGTAGACTCTTTCCCCACCATAGGCTGGTTTTTACTCCCCTCTTCTATGCAAGGCCCATCGATTGGCGCGAACTTTTTGTCGTCTAATTCGTCCACAGAGGTGTCCCACAGGTCGGAATAAATGTCTTCTTCGGAGCTATGTACCACCGGGAGGTCTTTATCTAAGTCTATTAAGGCTTTCTCGCCGACGCACAGGTCTATCATAGAATTGTCGTCTATAGATAGGGCCGTAGATTCGTTAACACTGTCCATACCAACAAAAAGTTATATAACACTCGAAGCGGAGTAAACTGGTAAAATTCTTCTGCAGTAAAACAGCTCGTATGGTCGGTAAAAGAGCGAATGATACTAAATGCTGACGTGCCGCTCCTTAAATAGACACCCTCGCTAAAACAAACTCGAGAATTCCGGGATGTTTGTACGAGCGGTTATCAAAACAAACCCTCCCATTGTACCGATTAAACAAACTCCGCCTTTGTCCCCTCAGCTTGATATAGCTATTGGTGACTTTGTATCAACCGGGTGAAGCGCGTGCGCAACTATTCTGCAGTGTATACATTACAAAACACGAGGCTTATGTAAATTGAATGGGGCTTTATTAATAATTAAACTCCCCCAACGCTTCCTCCAATGGTTAAAGTATATAATTGGCTTTGCTTGTACACCCTTCTTAGGAGTTTCCGACGATACTGTTAACGATAATATCGAGAGTTTTACGGTCGGGACTGCCGATAGTTGTGATTGTAGTAGTGCGTGCTCTCGCAGCATCTACGACTTCTTCGGGTGTCTTTGCGGCGGCGGTACTAGCGGGCTCGGTTTGAACGGGCGGTGTTTGTTGTTTAATGAGCTCCAAAGCCGCTGCTATACCCTGCTGTACACCGTCTTTCATAGCTTGAATAAACTCCGCATTATGAACCGCGGGAGGTGGCTCCGTAGGCTCGCGTTGAGCAACTACGGTCTCTTCCTCTCTACGGGGACGCTTACTACACTTCCCATCGTCTAAGGAGTCTTCGTCTTGATCGTCCATAGCCCTATTGTTTCGTTTGAAGGCGGTAGGCTTGTCCGAAGCGCATTCTTTACGTATGGCTAGTACCATCTTGTAGATCTCGGCGATGTCGTTAAACTGGTCCTGACAGCTCATATTATTACCGTCTATTGGGCGGGTAGCGTTAATAAAACAAATGTCTCCCGGAGTATAACTGAACTTCGAGTTCTTTATAAGGTAGTCTCTGCGGCTGCTACTCGTGAGGTAAGCCGTTGAATGGGATGCTACGATATCTGTAACGTGTTGGTTTTCCGCCCTACGTTTTAATACTATAGACGAATTATTATAATAATCGATAGCGGTGCCGTGACGGGCCGGGGTGTCCACCAAAGAGACGTGCCTTACCTCCTTCGTCTGAGGGTTGTGAGACAAGCTAAACGATGACAAGGTCTTCTTACAGTATGTCTCGAAGCTAGGCGCGTTTGAATTGTACTTCTCTCTGTGGTCTTTGAAGCGCCTACGCAGGCTTTCGAGGAAGTAAGCGTCGTCTACCACGCACGTCAATAAGATACCTTCGTTCGTAACAGCCTTCTCCACGCAATTTCCAACCACGTAACGGTCGTCGTGAGCTACCACCAAGGGTGCGCCTTTGATCAGGAAGTGCGATGCGTCCTCTCTACTAACGTAGTACTTGGTATCTGTGGGGTTAGAACAAAGCTCTCCGGACGACAGATGATTACAGCTATTGTCGGCGCAGAATCGTACTACGTATCCTCGTAATTCCATTTTGTCGGAAAAACAAATACCTCTCAGAGGAACCCGCTGGTCTTCGACGACATGGAGAAAAGCTTTCTAATAGTCGCGGATGTTATTTCGTCCAACGGAGTGATATTTACACCGCCTTTCTCGTCCTCGAAGTAAAAGTACAGGTTGTCGGACGACGTGCACCTCGTACTCATTACTATGAGGTTGTACGCGGACATTGTCTTGCTTATCTGACCGTACACTAGGCCGTTTATAGACATCCCCTGGGACGCGGCCACCGTACTCACTAGATTAAGCTTTAGAGGATATAGATCGAGCACGGTAAAGTTCTCTCTCCCGTCGAGGTCGTTTAAACCTATACTCTCCGAGTTCTCAGCGGTATCTAGGTCCATTTGCAATTGCACGTCCTCCAGCTCCTCTTCGTCGTCGCTAAAGCGGTCTCCCACGTCGGCGCTAGACACTTCTGTCACGGTACTACCGTCGTTATGTTTCTTAAACCCGCCTTTAGCGCCTACCCGAGGGCAACTATAAGGAGTTATTTGGTACTTGTCTATACTCTGCGAGATCTTCAAAGAGAACGGGTAGACTGTCATTGATAGGGTGTTACCGAGGCGTACCAATAGAGCTGTCGACCAGCGGTCCTCTACGAACACGTTCTCACCCTTGGGCAACGTAAACTTTTTCTTCTTCTTTACCTCGGGGTCGTCGTCTATATTACTCTTACATATGTACATTATATTCCTCCCAGAGACGGGTGACGTTCGTAACACCCCCTCGATCATACATCTGAGGTCGTGTAGAGCCAGAGTAAGGTCGTCTACAGTAGCGTCTAGCGCGTCGTCTAAAATCTCACTCACTGCAGCCTCGTCGCATTCGCAGGTCGTCAATAGGTAATAGCCCATCGCGTTTACAAGGTTCGTTAGGACGGCCGCGTTGTCTTCGAACAAATGGTTATAGTCCTCCATGTCTCTTAGAAAGTCTTCTAGAGGGCCGGTAATCTTAACCAATGTACACCTAGCGGACATGGTCGTGGTGTACGGGCGGCCTCTGTAGAACCGCCTCGCGGCCGTCCATACCGAAAACTTTGAATCGGGAGTGACGGCGTCCTGTCCGACTACGTTGAACTGGTATTTAGCGCCTAGACTGACGGGCTCGTCCACCACCCTACGCCGCCATATCTTATCCGCGTAGTTGGCGCTTTTGTACATGGAGCCGGCTGGGGCAGCGCAGTCGTATAATGCGTCCGGCCAGCGGTCTCCTCTGGCGGTCAAGGTCTCTTTACACACCAGAATATCCTTCTCGTCTACTACGTCAGCCGCGAGGACCGCCTTACAGTTTTCGTGCGTGTTACACAAATGGACGCATTTCTTCGAGTAAAACTCTTGTTTGGAAACGCTCATGTGTGTTCGTATGTACGACATAGTGTCATCGGGGATGGGTTGGTCCATCTCCAGGCAGTTTCTGAAGACGGCTAGTTGAGCGCTACGGTCTGGATCACCGGACTTTGTTCGTCTGTTATGCTTGTTATTTTTAACGAACACGTTGTCTTCGTACAACATACAAGGCTTGGTTATCATAGTGATCATGGAATAGTTGTTCAGGGGTAATAGAGGATGGTCGCATTTCTTCCGGTAGGTGATAGAGCATCCCCCAGTACAAGTGTCGTTGATGGTGTTCGATTGAGTGCAGGAACCCACGGAGACCAACACGGGGATGTTTACGCGAGTTTGAAACATCTCGTGTATGGTGTAGTACATAGCTATAGTAATAAGCGCCCAACATGCCTGTAAACGCCCAGCTTCGTCGAATACAAACGTGTCGTAGATGAGCTGGTCGAACACATAACTGCGTGGCGTAACCGACAGTATATGATTCATAGTCGCCTTATGGAGCGCTCTCACGGATAGTTTATCGGCGTGGAGACTCGACACAAGCTTACGGTACTTTAGGTACTCTTCAGGGGTTAACCTTTCACTTTTGTTAAACCGCAGGTATCGCTGTAAGATGCCTCTACACACAGACTTCAATGGAGCGCCCATCACTTTATAAAACTCTTCTGGAGTTTCGTAAGTACCCGTTACCGCGTCGGCTGGTAGGTTTTTGAAAAGCTCAGCCACGCATTTAGACCACATCGGAGGTGTCAGTCTAAACGTTTGTTGAAAGGACGTAGAGTATACCGTGTGGTCGTTTACGTACATTTGATTGTCTGAAAAGACCTTTTTGAGCACACTCCCGGCTACGTTCGTGGACCCGCAGAACACAGGATTTATGTTCCCTAGGTGTCTTAACGCGTCCTGTATCACGGTCTTCCCAGTGCCCGCATCGCCAGTTATAAAGACATAGGCAGCCTCTAAGGGTCGTGGAGGGGTGGTACGAGCCCAAACCTTGTCTATATGCGTCTGTATGTTCTGTAATACCCGTTCATCGCGAGCGGAAAAGAATACGGAATTCATATGGACTACGGGGTACTAACTACAGCGAGGTTTTAATATGCAGCTCGCGTGGTACATCTATGTATACTGTGTTCTGAGTGAACGAGCTGGCTGGTTTTATGAATCTAGTTACAGGCGGCTTTGTATTAGCGCTGCTTAAACACTCCCTCACTTTGTTTTAACGAGGGTAAACCACTCCCTCGCTTTGTTTTAACGGACTTTGTGTAGGCGTGGTTTAAACAATCCCTCGATTTGTATTAGCTGACTTTTGTGTATAGGCGGGGCTAAAACGATATGTCGCTTTGTATTAGCAGGCCTGTGATTTTTCTATAAAAAGTCCAAACCAATCCAGTGTATGCCATTTCACTCGCTATTCCTCGCGCGATTAACAGCTCCGACTTACCATGGCAGACTCATTCGATAGTGCAGAATCCAAGCAGAAGTTGGGAGATGGTAACTGCGCCTTCTACAACTGTTCGTCGTTCGCCATCAAGGTGTCCAAAAGCGCTTTGTTTTGCGACGAAGCCGTACAAAAGTTCCGTAAAGAGCTCGTACAAATCTCCCTGGAAGACAACCGAATAATGTGGTTACCTACTAACGTGGTCTTGCCCAGCTTCGCTAAAGCCAACATGATATTCTTCAAGTCGTTCCGAAAACAACACCTCGACCGTCTACTCCCTGTAACGATGTGTATATCCAAGACGCCATTAAGGGATGAACTCAACGCCATTTATGAAGTACAAGAAGGCGAGCCAGACGCATTGGACAGCTGCGTTAACCTCGTAAAATCTATGGTCAGTCACACTATGGAGGCATTTGAGACGCCGGTGGAGGACAACGCCCAGATACCTATACCAGAATCGTGTATAGAGACCACAGACCTAGAAGACGACGAGGTGTTGTTGGTCTTCAACACCATCTTCGACACCATTCAAAAGTTGGCCAACTCTGACTGCTCTATAAGGTACTCGTCCGTTACCGGAGTAGAGAATTCTTCGTTATCCGTAGGACGAGGGGAGCTGTCCGTTCCCGCGCTAACCTTGTATTCTTCGGGGAAAACTAGCACCACCGAACGATATTCTATACCCGCCAAAATACCACCCGGGTCTATGCTTTTGGGCCACGGCACCACCGTGTTCGGAGAGTACAAACGAATTATAAGGCAGATGTTCAAGTTCGGTAAAGGGGACTCCGGAGAGACGTTTAGAGAGGAAGAATATAGAGAACACACTGATAAAGAGTTTGAATCCAACCTATTGAATATGCTGGGGTCTTGTAAACCTCCCGTAGGACCCGGGGCTCTATCCGTTGTGTCTGCTCAATTGCAATTTAACGGGTTAGTGAACACGATAACTACTTACGACAGGCCCGCGGAAGTGACTGCGGAAGACCCGGCGGTCGTATGGAACATGCACGTAGTAAACCACATAGGGGCGTTCTCCGCTCCCTCTATAGCCTCGGTGTCTATAGGGGAAAGCTCTAAAGAGAAGATCCTAAAATACCATATGCGCTCGAGGAATCCGCTAACGAACCTACAGCTCACGTCGAGTAAAGAGTGTAAATCTACTTGCGGACTGGTTCTTTACCTCACTGAAAGGGTCTGTAGACGGAGATTCGGAGCCGGCCGCTGTAACACGATAGAGACGCACAGCGAGGAGTGCGAGTCTTGTTCTTATGGGAAGCACTGCGCGTTGACGTGGGTAAACGCCTTCAATATGCAGTCTGCTGTGGCGGACACTCTTACCAACAATAAGCGCGGAGCCCCTTCGGCCCCTTCGAACAACACGGTGGGAGTGTGCTTCGTTAGTGACTTTAACAACCAAGCGAGTATACTGGGAAGCGTCGGGGATGACAAGACCCGGGCCGGAGCGGCCTTTATAGCGGCTCACAACGATGTCATCGAGAAGTTCTCAGACGCATTCTACCTCGACGCTTCCACCTCTGGGCACGATGTTTTGATGACTCTGTACGAGGTTCTAGGTAAAGTGTCTTCCTATATAAACTCGGGAGGACACAATCAACAGCTCATGGATAGGTCCCAGTACCGCGGTAGCAAGCTAGAGGCTGTACTGACCGACAACGACGGCAGTAGTTCGAAGTGCGTATACGGGCTGTGCGCTATGGCGGCGTGCAAGTCCAAAGTGCTAGTGTACATGTCTCGGCTAGCTAAAGCCATCAACTGTAAACTGGCGGATTTCGCCTTAAACCCGATGCAGGGCTACAACGACGTTGTGGCGGCTGTGGCTTCCAAGAATATGGGCGTATACTCCATAAAAAAGGATCAGACCCAAGTGCAAATGAAGGTGTATTACGTCAACCCCAGCGTATGTCAAGAGACCGAGGAGGTGATGGACATTAATACTCCTCCTAAAGAGCATATGTACGACGTTCTGAATGTATTCACAAAGACGACGAACAAGTACAAGTTATTGAACGGCATTCTAACACCCGCAGAAAACAGCGTGTCTTACGGCGGCGGTATGCACTTCGACTCCCAAGAACCCAGCCAACATCTCAGCCAGGTTAAGATGTCTCATCTGTTAACTACTGTCAATTGGATCATCAACAAACAGGTCCCGAGCTACAATGCCGGTAAGTGGCGTCCGTCGCTCGAAGCGCTGATAAACTCTACTATGACCACCGCCATGGACCCTTTCGAGTCGAAAGAACTGTCCGTCTGGGGTTGGAAGCCATTTTTGAGCCTGTACGTGGCCGGCACCTTGATGGCCGCCCACGGGTACACCGTTAAACACAACAAGTACTTCGACGGTATGACTATACCCAAGTTCGGCCAGCTAGAGACCACTCGTAAGATAACGGTAGAGCCCGCGTCTCACGCATTCCTCTCTAAAGGTCCCACGTGGGTGTTCGCTAACGCGAGGGTGACCTCTTTCGAAGCAAAAGTAGAAGGCGTGCAGAATAGGTATATAACTTGCAATTTGAGCAGGATTAACAACATCCTCAGCTTCGCGGGTAGCTCCATGATGGCTATAGCCAATACTTCGATGTTCGGTGTGTTCCTTCCGATCGAACAAAAGTACTTCAGAGACGACGGATCGGGCTTCACAGTCGACGAGCTATGTAAAGACATCTTTGAGCTCGCCTCTATGTCTACCATGGATAGGTGTAAAAGCGTTCGTAGGAACGCCTCTGCCTACGTGGCTAAGATCAGACAGCTTCAATGCCTGTCCGAGGACGACGAGATCACCTTCGAACACGTATGCGAGCTATTCCAGTCTTACTCGTCCGAAGAGTTATTGGACGACCGCAACATGCAGGACCTACTGAGAAACCTCACCAACCCTGATGAAATGGATAAAATATGTAGTAGAGGAGAACAAGACGCCGAGAGTAATGAAAGGGTAGAGTTTATTGACTTTTCCACGATGGTTTTCGGCGGTAAACGGTCTTCGGAAGAACAGTTAGACGACGAGCCGGCGTCTTTCGCGACAGACGAACTGTTGGCTGAGTTCAAGGATTAAACCTGACGTCTGACAAACCTAAGCATTTCGGACGCGTTTATATCGGGTGATTTCTGTAGATGTCCTGCCACCAGACCCCTCAATACGGCCGGCGTTGTACATAGTTTTCCGGTGTTTTGCAGGTACTGTACATACCCGTCGATAGTCATGGTGGCTTGTCCCTTGTTTGCGGGTCTAGATTGTATACTGGACAACCCTTCGCTCTTCCGAACAGGGGCTGCTGTAGCCTTTGGTGGCTGTGTGTCTCTACACGCTTTTGATTCAGAAAATAAACCCATCTCGGGATAATAACGCAGTATTTGTTCGTTTGTGTTACTTTATTTTTAGATAGTTCTTACTAGCGAGGTGATAAATAATTAACCGGCTATGATAGACGACTGTATAGACCGCCTCGAACGGTGCTTCGTAACCCGTGCCGAAGGGTATTCAGAAGGGCTGAACGCGTTCGAAGGCAATCCCGACGACCTATG
Source organism: Mopalia muscosa (assembly GCA_031763545.1). NCBI lineage: Eukaryota > Metazoa > Mollusca > Polyplacophora > Chitonida > Mopaliidae > Mopalia > Mopalia muscosa. The sequence continues at coordinate 1,614 of JARFOD010095072.1, read as the reverse complement.
TCCCCTCGAGTTGTTTTACGCGTCCACGTCCTTAACGGCTGCTACGCCTCAACAAAACCGAAAGAATATGACCTTCTTGGAAGACACTCGCACTGTTCGTTCCAAAGAATTAGAAATGCGAACGGAGCTTCAAAGGGCTCGAGAGCAACTCGTAGAAGACGAAAGGAAAGAATATAAACAAAGAGAGTTCTATAAGGGTTATATAGACGAAGTGACTGCCGGCGAGCATGAAACGCAACCTTTAGCTAGATTCTTACACCGGCAAATACGAGAGAAAAACACTTTAGACCGCCTGAAGCGTGAGAGGGAGGCTAAGAAGGACCATAGCGACGCGGTGTTTTACATTTCATCTTCGTACCTTATCGACGGCGTTTATCCTATGGTGGAAGGTATTTATAAGAGCCGGTTGATTAGACGACTGCGGGCCGAGCACATGACTCTGTTACCCTCCACGCAACACCACAGATGGAGTTCTCTAGACTCTGACAAGTCAGTCGTGGGCACTATATTCACTCCGGTTAAAATGAGTTCCATCTACGAAGACCACCTCCAAAGGTTGTTGTTACACCCGGCGTTCCGCCTCAGAGAGACGCAGAAGCTGAACCCTAGAGGCGCGTTATTAGCCTTAATAGCCATGTACGCGAGCGATCACGACCCTATAGTAGACGTACACATGTTCAAAACGACGACCCTCCGAGGTATAATGATGAACGCGCTCGACGGTAGTCTGTACGAGGGTATGACATTTTCCTCTCTCAAAGAGCCGTTCGAGGTGTCTTCGGAGGTCCTAGAGGAGGACTTACAAACGTTCTGTAACGCTTTATTACGATGTTCGTTCCAGTCCGTATGTTTAACTATGATAGGAGTCAAATCTTGGAGGTCCGACAGACTACCGGAAAACAGATTCGCGGAGAACAACGAGGGTTTCATAACGATCAAAACGCAGAGCAAAGAAGTTATATACGACTCTACAGACGATGTGTGGATGTTCAAATACGACAAGAAACTCTGTTATGTGAAAGACTTTAAAAGTTTATTGGGTTATATTTACGACACTCGTTAGTCTTCTTCGGACGACGAGTTCCCCGGCCCTTCCGTGGGTGTATTAGGTAGATTAGACACTGCCTGGGCTAACGCTAGCTCGCGTACCTTCTCCTTCTTACGAGATGCAATGATCTCTGCGGCCTTCGCTTCCTTTTCCTTTTGTCTCATTAAAACACGCAAGCCGAAATACTCGTCCTCTTCGTTTGTTAAAGGGATCTCTAACTCGTTGGTTGTATGGGACACTCCACTCTCGTCCGGTTGTCCGATGTCGTTAAGAGCCAGACTGTCTAATATGGTTTCCGTGTCGAATACAGCGTCTTGTAACAGGTCGTTAATGGCCGAAGCGTTATCGTCTATTCTACACGCGTACTTGGAGAGGCTCTTCGATACCTTTGCCTCCTTCTTTCTAGTTTGCTTTCTGGTGGCTCTATAAAGGGTCCTTACGGCCTGGGCGACCAACACCATAGGTACCGCGCGTACTCCACCATCCTTAAACTTTTCTATAATAGTCTTAGCTTTCAACAACTCGGACTCTCTGTCGAGGTCCTTCTTGACGCTTCTAACGATATC
>JARFOD010095061.1:0-17251 GCA_031763545.1 Mopalia muscosa | reverse complement strand
GTCTCTATATGACCAATTATAATAGTATACAATAATTGTCATGAAATGAAACTTTGTTTTTTTCTAAATGACAGGTCATCCTGAATTCCATGCACAAATATCAGCCTCGGTTTCACCTAGTCCAAGCCAGTGATTTGTCCAAATTACCTTATAAAAGATTTCGAACTTTCGTTTTCAAGGAAACGGCTTTTATGGCCGTTACTGCATATCAAAATACCAAGGTGAGAACTCCTATTTTAATGTTTATTTATCTGTTACTACAAGAAATCAACTAGGCATTACTACCTTATTTAGACAATACAATTGGACATTTCTTTTCTCAGGAGTTATATTATGTTTTTAGACTATCTAAATTGATAGGCTAAAGAAGGTTTTAGCACAACGCCATGGTAATCGACTTTTAAAAAGTTTTTCAGCCCATATTTTTGTCCTTTTTACCTGTCTTTAGTTGTTGATGCCTTTTAATTTCTTTCAGATCACGCAATTAAAAATAGACAATAATCCATTTGCTAAAGGATTCCGGGTAAACGGAGCAGCTAAGAGAGATAAAAGGTGGGTTTAATGGCCAATAAGTTAATTTGTCATTTTAATCCATTTTGGATTATGTCCATATCATGGAAAATTGTTGGAATAATAATTCGAGCTGTCTGTTTTTAAGAAAATTATCCAGTTATCAGTGAAAAAGTGTAATACTCAAGTGTACATACATTCTAAAACCTAAAAAGAAATATTTTTATTAAATTTAAATTTCAACCTTTCAATCATAATCTCATATTTTTGCAGAAATTATACTGCTTAAATCGTGAATCTCTATTTTTACTTAGACACCAATCAGTAAAGATACATAGACTACAAAACTGTATATTAAACAGTCTATGAACCACGTTATTTACCAGACCGCTTAAATATGAGTGATATTTATATCAGGGCAAGTGTCATGGACAAATAACGTTGATAGTAACACCAGCTTCCTTTTATCTTATCAAGAGAGTTGTCAACATAATACAGTTTCTACCAAAACGTCCTGTAAAGATGTTAAAATCTCTGTGTTCTTGAGATACTTTTAGCCTACAGATCTGACACGAAGGTTGTCAACGACGTTTACTCTTGTCTAATTCCTTGTTGCATATGTGTAGACAAATACATCATTGTTTGTTAGCTTACTTCACACGGTGGTGAGACTGACTCCTGGCTTTGTGGAACGTATCACATCTTCTTAATTCCTTTGTATCTACACGATGCCGTGTGTTGAGTAACAGGCTTCCGGTAGCGTGAGAAAGGCTCCTTGTTTCAGGCTGTCTCGCATTTTTCAAGGCGGTACAGTTGCGACTGTCGTGACTGAAAACGTGTCTTCTTGTATGAGACTGGCTAAATGACTGGCCTGCCAATATTTACTTTGTAGAAAACCGTTCATGACGAGCGCTGAAGAGGCGCACGCGGTATTGATGAGCGTCCAAGCCTTAGAAGATGGTCTTTGTGTGGGAGACGGGGTCAGTGGTCTGTCTGTTGACGAGAAGCTGAGGCTGTCCGCGGCAGCAGGTATGTCTTTACATGGAATTCCGTCAATAATGTGCCATTCTGGTTTTAATTTGGCCGCAGTTTGTCTTCCAGGATTATGGAGATTCGGCAGCATATATTTGAGTCGCGTGCTGGCAGGCCGAATATTGATACGTCTATTTGACATATCGAATTTTATACATTTAATGTTTGTAAATTGAGGAAAACTCTGATTTCGCATCGTTGACTAAGGATTCCCCATGTCGTTTTTGTGATTAGTTTTTCTTCCGCTTTTTAGGAAAATTCAACAAACTAAGAAGCCGGTTTGAAACGATTTTAAAGTAATGGCATTTATCTTTACGGCCATAGTTCTATCATGGGTAGTCAACTCTTAAGTGGACAAATGCGTTAAAACGTAAAACTCTTTGAAAATTTCAACCCCAATGAAATAAAAATATTTTATTAACCTATCAATATACATCCATGGTAATTTTAAAGATTAAATTTATCTTGTTGATAGGAAAAGATGCGCAATAAGCAGTATTGAGTCTGGTATCAATTATTTAGATTTAGTTAATAAATAAAATATATTTAAATCAACCAATTTAACTTTAACATTAAAATTAATAACAATTACCTAACTGGCCTGTGATTTTAGTTGACACCGTACAATGTCTCCACTGTCAGCGAAAGCCATTAATTTACAGCAACAATGGTGTTGGGGGTTATGAAAGGCCTTGAGTGTACTCAGACGGATATTTCGTACTCAGTTTGAGTCGACCCAGTAGTTGCTATAACCAAAAAGACTGAAAGTCATTCGCTTACGATATTCTCTATGATTTGATCGTATAATAATTACGTAACTTGCTGGGTTAAAGCAGACATTCTTTATTTATTTAGATTTCTTGGCTGTAAACTGCATATGGAATAACATTTGACAGGGGTGGCAGTTTTGTCAACGTTTTGGGCTCTCCTCATGTCAATTCCCATTGAAAATAGTCCTGACCTTAGATATACACTGGCACTTTATTTAAGGAAATGGCGTTAGTTTGCATCGTTAACCAGGAACTTATCTTCGATCATCCAAATTTGTCAGAATTTTTTTTACCCCTTATTTAGTACACCACTCGTATATACTTTGCTAACAATCGTGTGTACTTTGCTAATAATCGTGTGTACTTTGCTAATAATCGTGTGTACTTTGCGGTGGTATAGAACAACAGTAAATAACCGTGCAGATACGAACATTAAAATGGTAGCGCTTTATCCGTTGACAAGACAGCATCAGCACGACAGGGACATTCTAAACTTAGCAAACACTTTCGGTACATTGTACCATATTGTTTTCCCTAATCTACAACGTCTCATTTCAAGAAAATTAATTTTAAAAAAATGTTAAATGCAATTCATAAATACTAGCTGTACACAAGATAATGACTTATAGTGAACATATACGTGATGTTTGTGTATCACAGCAAACTGTATGGTTAATATAGATATCAATCCACTATTTAAAAGGGTATCCGCCCAACTACAAAAAATCGTAATCTGTATTTTTTAAAAGGTGATTCCACAGTTGAGTTGCTAAAATTTACCTGTTCAAATTAATTTTACCGTCATTAGTTAAGTTGCAAAGCTTAAGTGTTCTGATTAGAAGTTTTGATTTAATTAACTTGCTTATATGATTTTATTATGAACACATAGTATTTAAATATTAAACAAATTAGTAGCTAGGCAAAAACAAGAAAAACTATATAGTACGTTTTCTGTATCACACTAAGATTATCAGCTTGAGTAGGATTTATTCAGATTTTGTTGACACTTTTTGTGGGAACTGAGTGAATAGAAAAGATAGAGGGGGAAGATTTTCTTCTATTAACAACTTTTAAAGCTTTTTTTAAACACTTCGCCTGAAGGTTACATTCGGTGAGATATCATCAAAAAATTAGTGAGTCATTAACGACTTATCGCGTAATGGGAACAAACCGCATCAGGTTACCTTAGCCGCAGGTAACATTCGAAAAACACCGTCAGTAGCCAGTGCAGATGCTGTATCGTTTCACACATATAAGCAACGTTTACAACACTTTACCTGGGTGTTCCAAATCGCATGGACAAAATAATGACGTTCTGGGCGTCTGAAACACCTAGAAAAAAGTTACTTACACACAGACCCTTCACGAGTGATTTCTTAATTCAGTTTTGAGAAACATTGGCTGCGTTTGATTTAAATTGTCTTTTGTACTGCAGCAAAATCGATTGCGTGTGATGTCCATGTGGACTGAAACAAGTAGCACTTAATTTCACGCGACACGAATTCTCCTGTTTCTCTAACTGCTGTTCGTTATTATTACAAGTTCATCACGGTTCGACTGCTACGTGTTTGGTAGATATACGTTAAATATATATTAATAAAGCCTGTTACACATAGTCATTCGAGAAATATAATAAGTTAATAAACAAAGCAACCAATATACGTTAAATGTATATATTTATAAAGCCTCTTACACATAGTCATTCGAGAAATATAATAAGTTAATAAACAAAGCAACATTTTATTGAAAAATGGATGTCCCTATGTAGAGTATACTGGTTCTGCAGCAGTGAGGCGGAATTACACAACACAACTTCAAACGGCGAGTCCACACACACAAACTAAGTCTACTATGCACAGGGTATCGCCTTCCTAATATTCAGTTAATCTGTATTTAAACTACATCCGAATACTTTACATCGTCTTATCACAAAAAGAGGCAGCAATCCAAAATGTTTAGCAAGCAAATCTAAAACATTTAGGCCCTATTTCCGTTAGTAGGAGCGCATGCCTATGTATGACGTTATTTATGTTCTCTACGACACGGCAGTCGCCACACCTTGTATACTACGGTCTGGTAGCAGCGACGCCTGATTTGCAGTGAAAACACAGTGTGTGGCACCGATGGTGGGTGGTACCCGTTGATCTGACACAACGTCATGGTTATAAAATTACCGATGTCATGTAACCCCAACCAAAGAAGCAAACAAACCTACTGACTGCTTACCATACCTTTGTTTAAGTACGTTACACATTGTTGTTGGTGGCATTTGCATTCCCCGTCGCTGCTGGCAATAGAAGAAGCCGAAAAAGCATTTCTGGTTTTTGATGAAATTATTTTTGTGTAAATCGGACTACTCGTAAAACTTTTCGTTAGAGACACAGCTATGACATAATACTACATAAACAGCACCGAGCATCAGATAACAACTACCTGTGTTGAATTGAAAATGGTAATTAATCCTCATTTGATGAATGTCAGCTTCAAGCGATCAAAGAATACCATCTTTTCATTGAAAAAAATTTACCAGGGGGCTGATTCTATTTCAGGTCTGTATCAACGCCTCCGTCATAGCATCCTAGTCCATAGCTACTGCTCGACTAGAACATTAGAATTTTTAAATAATTCGTAACTCTTTACCTCTGTTTATTTCAGTAAGAGAAGAAGAACGTGAGATGCACGAGAGGAGCCGCCGTCGCCTTAACGACGATGAAGATGATTTGGGTGTTTCTGGTTCGGATGACGACAAAGGACATTGCAATTCTCGCGCGCGGTTACGTCTTGGGAGAGCAGACGACAGGTTAGACCTACACTCTTTAAGCAGCAGTGCTCCTCGACACTTTGGCCTGCCACCAGGATTCTTAGATTCAAGGAGACCCAATTTCAATCAAGCAGCATATACAGGTGTTGATAAACCATTCCCCCTTCCGGTATTTCCAGTCCGGCCACCATCTTTTCTCTTTCCTGTCCCTGGACTTGGGTGGTCTGCAGCCCATGCGTGGGACGCACACCACAGATGGTTGTTGGACTCTGCACTGTCATTGCCTACATTCTCAAACGCATTTATGTCTTCTCCACCAAGCAATATGGACAGTCTTATGATGATGCCTTTAGCTCGAAAACATTTAGAAAAAAACTCTTCTGATTCAAATGTTTTACAAAGGTGTCGCGAGCTATCAGCAGCAAAACATTGGCCACTTGGTTTGGACCCTACCGCCCATTCACAAAGAGCATTGAGATTTTCTCCCTATACGTTGCCGTTTAATGTGAGTGCACCATCTGCATCGCCTCCATAGCTCAGGAAATAAATAAGATAAATTATTCAGGTCAAACAACTAGTGCTGTCAGAAAACTTTCGAAACGGATTTCGGAACTGTTATTTTGGGAAATGCTCCCTTAAATAATGTGCTTTGGGGCATTACACAGTTTGTACAACACTTAACAATGTAGTTTCCATTTCGATGGTAAATGGGTACTGTTTGAACCACAATAAGGCCGATGAGAGATTATGTGATAATTGAACGTTGATCTTAAGTGAGCTACGTCGTAGTAAACATGAACTCCTTTGAATGCGATCTTACATGAACTACAGCTTGTATAAACGAGACCCAGTGAACAGCATTTGAATGAAAGAGTATTTTATGGGATCTTACGTGAACAAGAGGTAATTGCACGAGAAATTACGTGGAACAGAGAACCTATCTACGCGATCTTAAGGAAATTAGAACCTCTCTTTGAATGAGATCTTACTTGAACTATAGACCTTATTGAACTAGATCTCACGTGAACTAGAGATTGCTGACTGAGCTCTTACAAAAAGGAAAGCTTATTGAACAACGTCATTAACACAAAATGGCCTCCAGTGCAGTTCGTGGCGTATTTAATAACTTATTGTGTTCTGCTCGGAGATGTTGTACAAAGGTAAAAGTACAACTCCAAAGACAGTACTTGTCTTTTTTGACAGGAAAAAAGTAACTTGTTCGAATAAAAAAGTCCCTGTACTCCTATTTACAATATTTTAATCCTTTATTGAACATTATTTATATATAACCTAATTATTTATTTCCCAAATTATTTGAAGCTCTGCAAATGCTCCGTAACCGATATACAATGCTGAATGATATGGCCGTATGTTATATAACAACAAAATTTAAAAATGCAGTACATATAAGGAATAAAGTGTTGTTTCTTCTGTCTGAGTTCCTGCCATCTGTCCGACGGTTACTTTCATTTTTGTAACATTCAGACATTCTAGGCTGCAACATATAAGGTTAAATATACGAACACACGTAAACAAGCAAAGATGTTAAATGTTTCAAAACGAATTTCAAAGGCATTCAAACAATGCTGAGAGATTCGAATAATTTTTTTTTTTTTATAAATGACAAATTCAGTTTATTTTCAAACCATGTTTAGATTTAGATAATACTAGTGTCGATCGCTTGAAAAACGAGAATAATGAATTATCCATAAAACACCTTGATTCTTAAATCGGGTTGGTTAAGATAGCCTATAAGAAAACAAGAACATCGCCCTAATTAAAAATAATGGCGTCAGACTGACGGACTTACATTTAATTAAAATAAATTAAGTGAAAAAATAAATAAGTTTATAACAGGTAATATAAGTGTTGTGGTTATTTTAATTATGACCCCTGGATTGTCTATAATCTATGCATATGTTTATTGCTCGCCAGCTATTCCAACTGTTTGACAATCTGTCTTAAACAATAATGTATTTATTCAGTTGAATTTATTTGCACCTGTACTCTATGAACTCAAGTGAAATCTGCGAGCGGATAATCATTTAAGCCGCTGATTTCCCGGCCTCGCCTCAACTCAATCTTCTCACCTCTCATGCATAATGTAGATGGCGCTGCTCCGGGAGTTATCGTCTGCCATTGATGGCGTGAAGTCAGGCTCATCAAATGACACATTAAATATCGCTTAAGTTCGCTTACCCCTTGTTCGAATATAATTTTGTTCGGACTATGCTAAATTTGCATTTAGAAATACAGGTAGCTCAGTACATGCCCTGGCATTAATTAGTAATAAAATATCTACATCTAATTTGAAAGTACTATTTCGTAAGTAGATTTTATCAGGTCTTAATTTCATCGTGTGATATTTCGCAAGTCGTCAAGATTTAATTAGACAAAGTTTAATAAAGGCAATCACAAAGCATTAACTATTCAATTCTAATTTGTTTTTTATTCACCATATTTTGATACTATTTATCTTAAAAAAGGTGTTATTAGTCGTTATTTTTATGCCTTGGATTTGCTCAAACTTGTTGTCTTCGAGACTAGGTGTTTATATGGCGTCCCTTCTACAGTCAGCCTGCTAAGAACTGTTCATTTTAGTGCTTATAGAACCTTCATTGGACGTAATATGAGCCTGTGTTTCACTGATTATAATGAAAAGAGACTTAGAAGGCATAGCTGAAATTAGGTGGAAAACTTAGCTGTGTAATAATACAAAACTATTTTGTTGGTTTTTTATTCAAAACAGAAATTTTAAAATTTTGCCCTCTGCTACTCTTTTGGCCACACAATATTTAAAGAAAATGAATTTCGGTTAGGGGTGTTCCAATTTGTACAACCTGCGTGTTTTAATTGATTATTTTGTTTAAATTCTTACGTCCCCGTACACAACCTAGATGTTATTATTGCAGAGTATCACAGCAATAACCGAATTAGTGAATAGGCCTATTGCGAATTTGTCGACAAGAAATTAAAGTTGTTCTAAATGAGCCAAAGCTGTAGATGAATCCTGTTTACAATATACTGTTTGTATAGACTTGGACTCGAAGGCATTGACGCGCCATTTTATTTCGGATTAACGCGGTGTATGACATGGGACTACTTTATTTTATTTCTGAAAGAAGGATACATTTTTATTTGAATGAGGCGGTAAAATAAAGTGAAATTTAGTTTGTTTGGACTAAATCGTTACTACATGTACTACATTTTTTGTCCTTGTTAAACCTTGAATCATTTGGCGTTAATTGTGTAATTATTCTCTTTCTACCCTACCGTTTTTTTTATAAGGAAAACACAGTACTATAACAGCAACATAACTGTATCATTGAATCAAGTGAGACAAGGCCCATCCAGTTCGGGTCGTGGACAAACACGAGGGTTCCCGATAGACTAACCAATGTATTGTGTCCATAGGCACCTTTTTAAGATCTACAGGCCACTTGTACATGGAAAGGATCAAATCTTAGCAGACCTGTCCTATACCATCATTCTATCTCTATATACACAAAAACAGATAGAGAGATACCATGCGACATTTCATGGCTTTTTTGTGTTCTGGCCAAGCCTCAAATGCTGGATTTCTATTGGCTTCATACACCCAAAATCGTGGGAGCCAGCATATCAGCCGCGCTCTATCACACAACAGTTGTATGTATTTGTTTTCATAGTTCTTTTCAGACATCTTCATACTACAACATTGGATTACTGTCTCCGCGTTACTTCCATACCATGCGCAGGCCTACAGCCTGTCTGCGTTGAAAAGCTAAATGGTACTTGCTCATTACATCAACTGGATTTGGGTATTATTTAAACCATGTGTATAAGTTGATTTCGAGCACTGCTTTCCGTCATTATTTTTCCCTCTGTCGCCGTATATTCTCCTACTCTCGTGGAATCGACTTATCCCATTAGCCGATGGGTTCAGGGGAAAACCCCAGATCGGAAAAAGATGATGTGCTTTTATTCAACTCCGATAACACGATAGAGGTTTGTAATGTGCAAAAGTTAATACACACATGCCTTGACCTTGCGAAGATGGTCCTATACATTTTCACGTTAACTCTGATTAACCGCAAAAAATGGTGCACATTTTTCCAGACTATTGTAGAAGTGAACAGCCAATCACAAATCAGGTCTGCCTTACGAAAAAAGCATGGCGGGCAATGTCACTTGTCCTGTGAATTTTTCATTCAATCGACGACTTATACTCTTCAGTGCATTTGTTTTATAAACAGCTTTCTGAAGATTTTGGGAACAGTCCCACTGAGATTGATAGATAAGTAAAATGGATTTTGATCTTGAGCACTTCGCTCGGTAAGGTCACTTATCAGATTAATGTTTATTTTTCCACATTAGGAGTATTTTGTTGTAAATGTAGTTGATACTTTAAACGTCCCATTCTTACCTTAACATTCATCAATTTAGACAGTATTTGGGATTATTTCATGGGGCTGAGCTCACTCCGTGTGTGTACATCTACATTTAGCCAACTTGCATTATTTACACCACCTCCTACTGTACCAACCTACGTTAATAATATAGCCTCTGACTGGCTATGATAAGGGGACGTAATTTTAAAATACCTACCGGGGCGCTCCAGTCGACTTCGATTTTTAGAATCTGGGGGGAAGGTAGGAAAGGAGACGTACAGCGATCTTTTTTTGTGCCTTTTGTCTGAATCTTATTTTAAGTTATATCAGAAGTCTATTATTGTCCACGGCATTGTAGACCAGCAAGAAACCGTGACGTCACATTTCAGACAAGTGTCTTTTTAGATGAGGAATTCTGGGTAATTTCGTCCCTGATCACCCACTGCACATATCAATTGTTTTTGTTTGGACGACTGACTTTATATTTGTCGACATAGTTGCCGCTTATGGTGTATTTAACAGACACATATTGCACTGGCTAAATGCGTTTAGTTTAGTAAGCAACATTATCATCGAGAAACGCCAGCAGTTTCCCATGATGCATCATTTTTAAAGTTGCGTTCTCCTGAATTTTCCTGAGTGCTACGTCACATGATACGTTATAAAATATAACAGGGAGCTTGGTCACCAATGTCGGTTAACTTGACTATATGGCAGTTGTATACTTCTAGTTAATAGACTTCTGGTTATATGTTTATAACAGTTTTTTGTCTTTTGTTGGGATTAAGTAGTGTCGTTAGTCATTACAGTCGAGGTTTAAAAAAGCCTTAATCAGCATTTAAATGCGACATATTTCTAACACAAATATATAGATTTGGGTAACATGAGATACACAACGTTAATACTTTTTTCAGTTAATTTACGCATGAGTAATTTTCCTGTGAATAACAACAAAATATGTGATTTCTCAGCAGTGAAGTGTTAAATCGGTACCTAGCTTAACACCTTATCTCCGCTGTTTTCAAACGGCGTGCAAAGCCTCAAGCGTTTGGCTCCATTTAGTAGAAAAGTCAGACAAATAGACTGAACAGTATATATATATTTTTTTTGCGATATCACTATCTTTGTTTTTAGCAAATTCTAGTTAAAATATTGTGCAGGTTGAGACCTGGTTATAAAGATCTGTGGCTGGCCTGTGGCTGACTCTGAGATCGTGGTACTTGGACGATTCTCCACCTTCTAACATTTCTGAATTAGAATATGCATGGGAATTTTATAATTTCGGATAAAGACCCCAATTGCGCGGGAAAATCGTCCGAATGAGAATTGGACCAAGGGCTGTCTAGAGTTCGACCCGAGTTGTTTCCGTTAGTCGAAACTGTAAATAGAACTTACTCTTTTTCCATTATTTGTTGTTGCTATTAGGGAAAACAAAAGGACGGGAGGTAGGCTGAATGACACGATGACTTAACCGTGTGGCCACAGACTGGCTAAACTGTAACATGTAAAGACGTACATGGATAAAAAAAACCCTGCAGAATATTGAATATCACTTTTTGATTTAACACAGTGATCAGATTTATAAGGGGACAGTTATGTGCACGAGGTTTGATCGAGTGGAATTAACGCGGAGATATGAAGGTGCGTATATGTGTAAAGCTTCAGGCTTGTCTATGTCTGCTAGGTGTTCATTTACTCGGATGGTTAAGCAATATGTTAATCGCTTCTCGCAGGTGTGACATTAGAGGTGTTATCAGCGTTCAGTTGATTGACTTCAGGGGTGATATACGTCTAGGAGCTCCCTGTATATCGTCCAATCCTCTCTTAATGCCCAGGTACCACCCACATTATTAATATAGATATAATATTATAGTTATATGGGTTTAACATGATTATTAGAGAGATATTTATCTATGTTGAGATGAATTAATACTATCGCTGGGCATCGCCAATGACACCTGGGATAGAGCTTTGTAAAATTCGAAAATAAAATATGCAATAAAAGAAAGGAAACACAAAAGCACTGGCCTGTGCTCAACGTGAAACGATTGATTATTTAGCAGGTAAGCCTACATATCTTTGCCATATTGAATTCAGGGTACATATCTTTACCTTATTGAATCCAGGTTACATATCTTTACCATATTGAATTCAGGTTACATATCTTTACCATATTGAATTCAGGGTACATGTCTTTACCATATTGAATTCAAGGTACATATCTTTACCATATTAAATTCAGGTTACATGTCTTTACCATATTGAATTCAGGTGACATGTCTTTACCATATTGAATTCAGAGTACATATCTTTACCATATTGAATTCAGGGTACATATCTTTACCTTATTGAATTCAGGTTACATGTCTTTACCATATTGAATTCAGGGTACATGTCTTTACCATATTGAATTCAGGGTACATATCTTTACCATATTGAATTCAGGGTACATGTCTTTACCATATTGAATTCAGGGTACATGTCTTTACCATATTGAATTCAGGGTACATATCTTTATCATAGTGAATTCAGGGTACATATCTTTACCATACTGAATTCAGGGTACAGGTCTTCACCATATTGAATTCAGGGTACATATCTTTACCATATTGAATTCAGGGTACATATCTTTACCATATTGAGTTCAGGGCACATGTCTTTACCATCTTAAATTCAGGGAACAAATCTCTACCATATTGAATTCAGGGAACATATCTTTACCATATTGAATTCAGGGAACATATCCTTACCATATTGAATTCAGGGAACATATCTTTACCATATTGAATTCAGGGAACATATCTTTACCATATTGAATTCAGGGAACATATCTTTACCATATTGAATGCAGGGTACATATCTGTACCATATTGAATTCAGGGTACATATCTTTACCATCTTGAATTCAGGGAACATATCTTTACCATATTAAATTCAAGGTACATATCTTTACCATATTGAATTCAGGGTACATATCTTTACCACCTTAATTTCAGGGAACAAATCTTTACCATAATGAATTCAGGGCACATATCATTACCATATTGAATTCAGGCTACATATCTTAACAATATTGAATGCAGGGTACATATCTTTACTATATTGTCTTCAGGGAATATATATTTACCATATCTAATTCAGGGTACATATCTTTACCCTATTGAATGCAGGGTACATATCTTTACCATATTGAATTCAGGGTACATATCTTGACCATATTGAAATCAGGGAACTTATCTTTACCATATTGAATTCAGGGTACATATCTTTACCCTATTGAATTCAGGGTACATATCTTTACCATATTGAAATCGGGGAACTTATCTGTACTATATTGACTTCAGGGAATATATATTTACCATATCTAATTCAGGGTACATATCTTTACCATATTGAATTCAGGGTACATATCTTTACCATGTTGAATTCAGGGTACATATATTTACCATATCTAATTCAGGATACATATCTTTACCATGTTGAATGCAGGGCACATATCTTTACCATATTGAATTCAGGGTACATATCTTTACCATATTGAAATCAGGGAACTTATCTTTACCATATTGAATGCAGGGTACATATCTTTACTATGTTGAATGCAGGGTACATATCTTTACCATATTGAATTCAGAGTACATATCTTTACCATATTGAAATCAGGGAACATATCTTTACCATATTGAATGCAGGGTACATATCTTTACCATATTGTCTTCAGGGTACATATCTTTACCATATTGAATGCAGGGAACATATCTTTACTATATTGAATTCAGGGTACATATCTTTACGATATTGAATTCAGGGAACATATCTTTACCATATTGAATTCAGGGAACATATCTTTACCATATTGTATTCAGGGCACATATCTTTACCATATTGAATTCAGGGTACATATCTTTACCATATTGAATTCAGGGTACATATCTTTACCATATTGAATTCAGGGTACATATCTTTACCATATTAAATTCAGGATACATATCTTTACCATATTGAGTTCAGGGAACATATCTTTACCATATTGAATTCAGGGTACATATCTTTACCATATTGATTTCAGGGAACATATCTTTACTGTATTAAAATCAGGGAACATATCTTTACCATATTGAATTCAGGATACATATCTTTACCATATTGAGTTCAGTGAACATATCTTTACCATATTGAATTCAGGAACTACAGGTACCAGTGTAATAAATCAAAATTAACAACCGCACGCTCTGATCTTGTTTGGACCAGTTAGAAATGATCCGTATTCTCTAAAATCAGGCCATTTGATTGGTTGGTTAAACATCTAGTCATTTTTAAACACTTGTGTAATTTACTGTCGACTTGAGACGCACTGTGCCGACTATAATTTTAGTTTCTTGCTTATGGTCAGATACAACATCGTGAGCCGGATTCTGTAGTTGATCCACGTATTTGACAACTGTATTGATATAAGTACAACCAGTAACAGAAAAGATCATGTTACTAGATCATGCTATGGGAAAAGAGAGTATATGAATTACAAGTAAAGTAATTTGTTGTGACCATGCCGAAAATAGCTGGAACAATGAGTTGACCAAAATAAATGAAAAAATCGATAGTTTGTTTTCGGCCATAATACCATCGTTGAGAATATATAGGATTATCTCTTCTGGTTCACAATGCTTCATGGAAGACACGAATGAATGATGGTAGTGGTTTGGAATAACACTAGGCAAAGTGGAACTGGTGGGAGTTGATCCAGGTTAGGTACATCACAAAGATTTGAAATGAACTGAAACTGGTTCACAGTTTGTTATATGGGTGTTAATTCTGCAGTTGTCTTGTTCATTCAGTGGTTCCTATATAACTGCTATTACACCTTAACATAGGTGAATTTATTGTCTCTGTAGGCCAGTTGGGTTCTGTCTTTATTTTAAATGAACATTTCCGATTCCAAAGCACTCCATTGAATTTTGAATGTAGAGTGCTTCGTCATCTTTTAGCCAGTATTGTACGTTCCATGAACATTTCTTCACAGCCGCGTCCCCTTGGCGCCCAACATAACATACGCCGAAGCCTTTTGTTGGGGGAGTTGTTCCGTTCATCTTGTATGCGTGTTGTTATCTGGAGGTAACGGTTGTTAGTATTTTATTACGGCACTTGGTAGCCATTCCAAAACATGAAGTTTTTGATTGTTTGGATTTCACTGATGGTATAAAGTGTGCAGGCACGTCAAATAAGACTTCATATCTATGCTGTTCCTTGTCCAAGGTTCAATACTTTCAATTGTCTTGTGCAAACCGGCTTTCGATGAATGGGGGTTGATTAAGTGAGTAGGACTCTCAGATTTTATAGAAAGATATATTAAACTTCAGACAGAACCAGTTTAAACACAGCATCCGAACTTCATTTCAAACAGATTGCATTTCACGACAGCTAAGGACAACTTATATAAATTATTGAAAGAAGCCAAATGTAAGAACAAAGCATCCCCGAACAAGGGGAAAAAATTTAACAAATCTTGTCTTAGATTGTTTCACGAAGTTCACAGTTCTTATTAATTTAAGATTTAAAGCTTTGACGTCTGACCTATTTGTTATTCAGGTCGTTAGTGCTACATAACGCTTACAGTATGTTCCCTTGCATGACAACGATAATCGAAATTGTATGAAACCTCTAAGTTTTAAGTTTCTTTATGTAAACAACTTAACGGCGATTTTACGGATTCGAGGTGTAAACAAATTTGTATCAGTAGGGAAATATTAGGAAATTTGGTCTCTATCAGGGTTTGTTAGTTCTGGGATTGCAATATACTGGAAAATGTAGCTCGGCCTAATTCAGTCCCAATCCACATAAAGTCAGGTATTCGGTATTGTTCTCATTCGTTCGTTTCCGTTAAGATCCCGAAGAACTGCTGAACTTGACAGTTACGCATATGCATAACTGTGGTGTTACATGATGCAAGACAAAACGCAAAGTAAAAATCTTGACAGGGCATGACTGACGAAATTTTGACTTGAAGCCCTGGAGTGTGATAGGGGCTGTAAAGCTACATTCAGAATGTAAACAACAGCCTAATCACCCCTCCAGCTAATGGTGATAAATACACCAAATGTGACCTGTTTAGGCTATAACATTACACTGACCAACAACCCCCACTAATTACTTCACATCAATACCAAATACTCCACCAAAAACACATATACAGGACCAGAACAAATAAAACAAAACAAACCACTAATTTCATTAAGAACTATATTCGAGGCTGACAAAACGCAAGTTCATAATAGTGGTCTTCCGCCATAGGCCTATAGCTCACGAGAGTCTCCATCCTTCACGATCTTTGCTTGTTTCAAAGGTCTGCAAGAAATATAAATATTTGAAATATACGGAATGTGATTATACAAGAACGAGCATTTACTTCTTCTCTATTACAAGCAATGTTAGTTACACATTATAATTGAATCCATTAACGCCCCAATGACTTTGGATAAATTGTTCTGAATTGTGAATGAGACTAGAGAAACATTCTCAACCTGTTACATAGTTGACAAGGGGGTGAATGAAAAACTACCTTGAGGTTTAAGGCACCAAAAGAGTCCCGATCGCATTTCCTCCCTTCAATCGGCAGTCAGTTTTTTTTATCTGCGAATACATCATTTTTCTAATCTAATATTTTTTTTTTTTTTTTTTTTTACCCAAATGTAACTTTATTCGGGCTATTATAATACTTTGCACGGATGTAAAGATAGTCGTTTACATGTACTTAAGTTTATTTATTTCCGGTAGCAGCTGTAAAATGGAAAATTAAAGAGTGAAATCAAGTAAGTTTTCGTCCAACACATTGTCTTCTTCCCTTGCGAGAGAGTTCGGGATTTCATCGGCAAAGCATTCCTGTTTATTGTACTCTGAGGTAAATGTAGTTGTTGGTTAAAGGTAAAAGCTTTCTGTTACACATTCCTGTTTATTGTACTCTGAGGTAAGTGTAGTTGTTGGTTGAAGGTTAAAGCTTTCTGTTACACATTCCTGTTTATTGTACTCTGAGGTAAGTGTAGTTGTTGGTTAAAGGCTAAATCTTTCTGTTACACATTCCTGTTTATTGTACTCCGAGGTAAGTGTAGTTGTTGGTTAAATGTTAAAGGTTTCTGTTACACATTCCTGTTTATTGTACTCTGAGGTAAGTGTAGTTGTTGGTTAAAGGTTAAAGGTTAAATCTTTCTGTTACACATTTCTGTTTATTGTACTCTCAGGTAAGTGTAGTTATTGGTTAAAGGTTAAAGGTTAAATCTTTCTGTTACACATTCCTGTTTATTGTACTCTCAGGTAAGTGTAGTTATTGGTTAAAAGTTAAAGGTAAAAACTTTCTGTTACACATTTCTGTTTATTGTACTCCCCGGTAAGTGTAGTTATTGGTTAAAGGTTAAAGGTTAAATCTTTCTGTTACACATTTCTGTTTATTGTACTCTGAGGTAAGTGTAGTTATTGGTTAAAGGTTAAATCTTTCTGTTACACATTTCCGTTAATTGTACTCTCAGGTAAGTGTAGTTATTGGTTAAAGGTTAAAGGGTAAATCTTTCTGTTACACATTTCTGTTTATTGTACTCTGAGGTAAGTGTAGTTATTGGTTAAAGGTTAAAGGTAAAAGCTTTCTGTTACACATTTCTGTTTATTGTACTCTCCGGTAAGTGTAGTTATTGGTTAACGGTTAAAGGGTAAATCTTTCTGTTACACATTCCTGTTTATTGTACTCTGAGGTAAGTGTAGTTATTGGTTAAAGGTTAAAGGTTAAAGGTTACAGCTTTCTGTTACACATTCCTGTTTATTGT